>APFE030651434.1:0-31539 GCA_000404065.3 Pinus taeda
AGGGATGAAAGGCAAAGGAGAATCATTTCATCATGCTGACAGAGAGGAGAAGTGGATGAGTGGGATCCCAGAGCAGTTAAGAATTCCTAAGACATGCACTCATACGTGAAAGAAACAGCGTAAACCAGATCATTTAAGAATACAAGCTCATAACTGTTTCTGAAGAAAACATTGAAAAATGCAGAAATTGAACTTAAGGTGTAATGAAACAAATCTTAAGCTATTCTTTTTTCCTGCAATTTAGAAAGGAGGAAAGGTGGTAAAAAACATAAAATTAAACAGAGGAGAGGAACACTTATTGGATCATGTAGAAGCACAGGAATTCCGTGATCATTCCTTGGCCAAGAGAAAACATCAAGTAGTTTCGCAATCCATGCTTTCCGCAATCTTTGATTATGGAAATTATGACAGTTACAGTGCGAGTCTTTGCTCAAAGAAAATGCTAGAAAGAAGACTGACCAACAACTACTACCAATCAACCAACCCCTCACAACATTGCTTAGGGTGGTTTTTATAAGCAAAATATCGGAAAGACATCATTACAAGTGACCTTGACAGGTCTGCTTAGAACTTCTTCAAAAATCTAAGTGTTTCTGGAATTCAATGCAAGTAAATCTTTTTGGCTGCGCCGGGAGCAGCTGGATCAGAACAGGTGACGCGGTGGCCCTTGGGGACCAGATGCGGTGCTGCTGGAGTGATTGTGCTTTGGGAACTGCAGTTCGGCTCTGGTGTGAATTGAATGTGCAATAATTACGACTTGAGAGCTTCAACTAGTTTCGCCCTCTTTCTATGAATCTGCTGGAAGATATTAAATGTTCTCCTGCTTCGGGCCGCTGCTCAAGATATTCGCTGATACTCTTTGCTGCTACATTGATGGCTCCCGCCGTTGACTGATACTCTTTGACACGCTTGATGCTTGATGATTTGATCTGATACACTTTAAACTCTATGATTGATTTGCTGCTGTCTTTAAACCGGATCCTTTTGGCACGATTGGGTGATTTTCGAGCTTTTTTCGGCGCGCAATGGGCTAAGAAATCAGAAGATTCCCTGAAGATTCCTCGAAATGGCCTATTTCCCGTAGCGATGCGCGATTAGCGTTGCGCATCAGAAACTGCCTCTGTTTCTTGATCTGGAGCTCCGAAGTGCGATTTTTCTTCCTGCGCGAAGTTTTCGGCTTTCTGGCTGCTGACGTAAGCATGGCGTCGGCTGTACGGTGGATGACGTCATCTGTGGGTCCCTGGTACAGAGCGACGTGGTGAAGTGTTGAAGGTAATGTGATGAAGAAACTCCAATGCGATATCGCGATATCGCGTCGGCGGGGAATGGGGGTACTTTGGTTGGACACTCGGCGCTTGCGACTGCCGATCGGCGATATCGCAATATCGCATCGGCGGGGAAAGGAGGGGTGACTGAGTCGGACACTCGGCGCTTGCGACCGCCGATCGCCGATATCGCAATATCGCATCGGCGGAGACGGATGGGTGATGACCTGCATGGAGATGAAAGTGCGATGTTGCGATGCGATTTCAGGCTTTGAGGTTATAACTTTTGGGCAGAAAGAGCGAGTAAGTGGGTGTGAAGGGCATTTGAGGTTTCGGAAGGGGTCCGATTACCTCAGAGGAATTTTATACTTTGGAAGGAGTCCATTGTATCTGGGAGGTGGTTTTGGAGGTCAAAGGGTTCTTGCTGAGTTTCAGATAAACTGAGCAATTCCCGGGAGTACTTATGGTTATTTTTCAACCGGGGGGAGGGATATTACGTAGGGGGATTTTACTTAATATTAATAAGGGGATGGGAAGAATAGGAAGCTAAATAATAATGTTAGTGGTTAATATGGAGATGGTAAGAAAGCGCTAAGTTCGGGAGAGCTTAGGCTGTTACAAGGGGGTAGGACCATACTTTAGGAGAAAATATGGAACAACTTTGAGTAAAGCAGATCTTTACTCAAGCCAGTGTTATGAAGATGATGGAAATTAAGAGGTGTCAAGCAGATCTTGACCTCTTTTGGGGAAGTTAGTTAATGATTGGGGAGAACAGAGGAGGGGGGTCAGTTATACCTCTTTTGAGTTTCTTGCACACAAATCCTTGCTGATTATGTCCTGCATGATTTGACATCTGAAAACCTGGAACTGGTCAGCAATTCAACAACCTCAGAACTACCTACCCAGCCTACTTACCTAGCATTTTTTCTTCTTTTGTTTGGGGGTGCACTTAGACTTGCAAACCCGTCATTCATTTTCTTTTGATGCTTTCCTATCTACATACTACCCTTATTTCTTCCGGAGCCCAGATTAAGCTGTTGGGCTCCTCTGCTTCTCTACTATCTAAGAATCTGCCAAGATTAAACTGTTTGGACAGATTTACAATCTCTATATTCTAAAACAAGAAATTTAAACCTAGGGAGACTAAGATTAAACTGTTTGGACCTCCCTTTACCTGAAACATGGCGATACCGGGATAACTTTACAAAATTTGAAGACAATTGAATGAACTTGAAGTAGCCTTCTTCACTTGGAGACTGCTAAGCAAATATGGAGCATTGCAGCAAGCAAAGTACGACATATTTGGCCTGTGAAATGCCAATCATGAAAAATGAATAACCTGTTGCAGCAGGAAGCTAACACTGTATATCAAAAATTGATTACCGCACTCAGAAAAGAATATTTCTGACCCAACATGAAGAAGAAGGTGGTTGAATATTTGGCCCGCTATTTGGAATGCCAACAAATAAAAACAGAAAACCGTCACCTAGCTGGTTTACTCCACCCATTATCTATTTTAGAATGGAAATAGGAGGTTATTTCTATCCATTTTATAACAGGGCTGCCCAAATAAAAAAAACATAATAATTCAATAATGGTGGTAATTGATAAGCTGGGAAAATATTCTCACTTCATACCTATACAATCTACATATAAGGCAGTTCAGATTGCCAACATATTTATGCAAACTATTTTTAAGTTGCACGATATACCAAAAGTTATAATTTTGAACTGTGATGTAAAATTTACATCAACCTTTCGAAAGCCTTGTTTGGAGGATAGGGCACTCAGCTACATTTTTGTACTACCTACCACCCTTAGATGGATCAGAAAACTAAGCGAGTAAACCAAGTAGTGTAGGATATGCTTCGAACTTATGTAATGCAACAACCATCTATGTGGGAGGAGTATATACATCTAATAGATTTTGCATATAACAACAACTATCACACTTCTCTACAAATGAGTCCTTTTGAAGTGTTGTACGAGTGTAAATGTAGGACTCCCTCGAATTGGGGTGGCCTAGAAGATAAGTTAATGCTAGAGCCTGTTATGCTAGCAGAAATGGAAGAAATGGTCAAAGGAGTATGAACTAATTTAAAGTTCGCTCAAGACTGATAAAAGAATTACGCTGGTCGATAAATAAGTTTTCAAGAATTCCAGGTGGAAGATCATGTTTATGTTTGTGTTCAAGCCAAGAAAAGTACACTACATTGGAATGGATGTGCCAAATTGGCTCCTTGATTTTGCACTCCTTTTCAAATTTTAGCTCAAATTGGACCCATCGCTTATCAACTCGCCTTAACCTAGCCATATTCTTGTGCATAATGTCTTTCACGTTTCTGTATTTTTATATATATATATATATATATATATATATATATATATATATATATATATATATATATATATATATATATATATATATATATATATATATATATATGACACCAAAACACATAATAAATTAGCAAGGTATACAGGTACTTTAAAGGAGTTAAATTCTCATTGGCCTATCTTATATATATGCACATAAATATTGTGAAGTTGATTTATGTTTTAATTTCATGAACTGACTAAAGTTTTCATTATGACATACAAGTCAAATCGGAAGGCAAGTTCTTGGATAAACCAATGGGTATACTCAATCAGAGAGAATTAATGTTGCAGAGACGAGTTATCACCTAAGTTAAAGTGCACTTGCAGCACTTTGGGCTAGAGGAGGCTACCTAGGAAGATGAACATGCTATGAGGGAGATTTTTCCAAAGTTATTTCTAATAGAAGAACATCGGGACAATTTTCAATCTTGGGGGAGAAGATGTGATGTCCCCCATAAATGTAAATATTTATTTACGCATTTTAAACAAACAGAATATTGTTAAGTTTATATGATTAGTTAATTTTGATTAAAAATGTATGGAAAGTGAAATGCAATAATAGTGGCAATAATTGTTTGATTAAAGTTACATGGGAGTGAATTGTCTAAAGGATCACAACTTTACTTTCTCAAGCAGTTAGGTTGGGTAGTTACCCAACCCTAACTACTTCCTGGATAAATTTATTCCAAGGAAGGGATCAAGAGGATATATGTATCTGAGATAAAATAAGGAGAGAAATTGATATTCGAAAGGTGTTAACTGTGCTGGAAGGACATATAGATTAAAGAAGCTAAGTCTAGTTAAGACAAAATAGTTGTTACTGTTCAAGATGAAAGGTCTTGAGGAGAAACCCTGTGAGGGATAGATCAGGGGGAGACTTAGGCAAAACAACAAGGCTGGAATTGCAAGTTTCACAATTGGCAGGCAAGGAAAAACAAATATTAAGGTTCGGCTCAACTGAAACATAATCAAGCTAGATAATTATATTCTAGAAATCCTGGACACTTAATCATAGAATCTATCTTACTAAATGGTAGGGTGGATATGTTTCAAGTAAATCTATTTACTGTTAATTACAGACTCAGTAGAGAAGAAAGGACTGTGTGTGATTCCTATAGCTAGGGTAAGTTAAAAAAAAAATGTTAATTCGTAGACTTCTTAGAAGAAAAACGATTGTACATGACCTGTTTAGTCAATTTAGTGTCCTAAATTGCTCAATGTAGTGCACTATTTGTGCTAGATAACCCTTCTTACTTCGTTGTTTTTATGTTTTATGTTGTTTTGGGGGTTTTTGGTCTTTTAATTCCTAATGATTTACAATGTAAATTATCAAAACTAAATCTAACTTTCTTGAATACTGCTCAAAATCTAAAAATGAAAATAGAGCTAAGAAAGAAATTAAAACAGAGCTAAGAAAGATATGGAAACAAAGTTAAGAAAGAAATGAAATCAAAGTTTCTATTCTTATTTTACCATTATTTCCAAATCATGAATTAAAACTGAAACTGAAATTTGTAATTGATGTCTAACTAATTACAAAAATAAAACTAAATGAAATACTTGGTTACTCTACCTTTCAATTTTGGGAGAAAGTCTCATTCGGATGACATTTAAGTAATTTTGTACTTCATTAATCTAAGAGAAAGCAAATACAAAGATGTAGAAATAACTCATTGCATAGATGAAATGTTCAACCACTTAGTTAAGGATAAATTATCAACTTGAATGGTTTTCCATAAACATTCATTAACACCATGAGTTAGTATTTTAAACTAAAAATGAAATGGCAAAGACAGTAAATGACACTGATCAGTTTAATTGAGAATTTAAACTAGCAAAACAGTGAATGAAGTAAACTATCCAACAATGTATCCTTATCATTCTTCAATCCTACTCTCATCCTGAAACAAGGTTAGTTTTTAATTGAAGAAAAAAAATTGCACTATTGAGTTCTATCTTGTAAATTATTGATAAGAACTAAAAAGAAATCAAGCTAATGAAAACTACTGTAAATTATAAACAATGTTAGTAAGAAAATGATAGAAATTGCATTATAAACACTGTTAGTAAGAAAATGATTATAAACACTGTTTTAGAAATAAAATGATGAATTTACAGTTAACAAGAAGAAGATAAATAAATAAAATGAAACCTTATTCAGTGCAGGGGCCCTCTGCAGCTAATTAGGCTACGCTTGCTCAATCAACTTCAAGAAAAGCCCTTCAGATGTTCATAAAAACATGCGGTCTTCTCATATTAAAACAGGGACACAAAACTCCCAAAAATTATAGAGTCTAGAACTTTGATTTCACATTAAAACTATTACTAACTTCTTTGATGCCTTACACAGGTATTTATAAGAAAAATCATATAATTGTTTGTGGAGAAAAGCATGCTACGACCAAACACGTAGAAGACAGATATGCAGAATTTCTTCTTTAGTTGCTGGAGAAATAAATCCAAGACATGGTGGCTGTTAGATTTGTTTGTACAAGTGGCTATTGGAGTCCGTAGGTACAGGTAGTTGCTCCGGATAATGCTTCCCATCATTGTGAAACGCATTAATTAACCATGAAACAAAGTCCTGTTACCCTCGGTCTCTTTGTGTTTGACTTATCCATTGACTGTAGTGTTATGCCATCTTCTTTGTCAACCTGGGTTGAATGAATAAGACAGGGTCCATGTCATAACGATTTCAAAGTTGCCCATGTGGCTAGCTTATCCTTCTGACACCTTGAACCTGTTAGAGCATGGAGGTAGCTGCGGAACAGCTGGTTTGCTGCAGAATAGGCTATGTTTCATAGCTAATATACAAAAATTTATTTAAACAACAAAACATAAAAAGCATAACATGTAAATAACTAAATTTCCTCCTCAAGATAGTATATACAAGTTATTAGTGATAAGAATGCATCTTTCTTATGGAAAAACAAAGAAAATAAATTAGAAGAGTTGCTAAGGAAAGAGTAATTTTGAGGCTCAACATACTCGCACTGCAAAACCATTGCATGTCCCCATGCAATTTTCAAAAATGTGAACTTCTTTCCCCTATTTCATCTGTTCTGACACTTCTACCAGCACATCCAACTTCATTTTCTTACTTCTCCTTGCACTGACTGCCATCCTGGGCTTCTTCTTAAGAAGTTTGTATTTGAGGTTGATAAGCGTCCTGCTCAAATTCCTATTTTTCCTCTTCAGCTTCCTATTTTTCTTGTACCATAATCCTAGGTGCAGCATTGTGTTGTCATGAATGGCTTTATCCAGAGTGTTTTGTTCCCTCAATGTTTCATTTTCTTTTTTAATATGCCTGTTTAAAATCTCTAACTCAAAGACTTCTTGTTTGAGAGAGCTAGTTAGAGGTTCTTATGGATTGACAGGCTGCTCTATATTGGTTGAGGATCCTAGATCCATTCAGGTATCCTTCCTATCTAATGACCCTATCTAGTCATAGAATTGCTACTGTACTAGATCTATGCCAGGAGAAGCTTTGCTTGGGTTGCCTTCAAAATTTTGTGGAGGAGAGTTTTATGGACTATGTTCAGGTGGAATATTGTCAAGAGATTGAACTGAGGTTTCTTCCTCTAAGTTTATGAACTAGGATCCTTTTGATGTTACCTTCCTCACCTTACCTCAAATTCTAGAGCTCCTTCTCAGGCTTTGGAAGCTTATGGTTTCTTCTCTTGTGTTCTTCTTCCTCTTCCCTATCTCCTTCTTTTTCTTGATTTTCTCCCTAATCTTGCTCAGTCTTTCGAAGAGTAATTGTTCATCTTCTTGTGGTGATGAAGGTTCAGGAATGTCTTCATTGATTTCTTCAGCTCTCTCTTTCATTTTTCCATTATGCTTAGTCTGCTTTCTAACCTCTAGTTTATAAGTTGTCTCTGCATAATTCTTTTGTGAGAAGGTTCCAGATTTGTTTTGAATGTTAATGTTGATCTTTCTCCTCCTACTTTTCTTAACATAACTCTCCTCAAGTGACTCTGGAGCATCCTAGAAAAAAAATCTTACCAAGAAATCTTCCCAGGTATCCCCTATACGTTTCAAATGGAATTCAACTAGTATTTTCACTAATCCATGATGATACATAGTTGTTTCTATGGATTCAATTTTCTTTTGGACATTTGTAGCCATTTCTTAGACTATTTAGAAGGAAGAAGGGAAGGTTGATGGTTCCATTTTCTAAGAAATTAATTAATAAGTGTATATGGTAAACATACATAAACCCAAATCTTCCTTCACATGTAATGATTTTTTGCAATATCAACATCATATTACCCCATTTGTTCTTGAGTGCTAAAATAGGAATTCCCTTCCTAAATACTTTAACATCCATACATGGGTTTCTAAGGATCACTTTCCAAGATTCACCATGAAATTCCTTTTTTTTAAACCATCTTTCTCCTTGTCTCGGCAGCTTTGTTGCTTCTGTTATGAAGGATTCTGTGACTGGAAATTTAATATCTCCTATCTCCACTTATGTGCCATCAAATGACCTTGCAAAAGACTTGGTAATTTCCTTGTGGTAGCCGTCAAGTTTCTCAATAAAATTTAACCATCCAGCCTTCTCTAGCATCCCTTTAAGTTGTGGATACCCCTCCATATACTTTACCCCTACAGGCTGTGTCTTGGCAATAAGCCCCATATCCCATGTTTTAAGTTAACCTTCAAAATTACTCTTACTGTCTATAAAACAAGTGCTATTTAAGAAATGGAATGACTGTGTGTATGGAAATGGAATGACTGCGTATATATGAAAATGGAAAGTCTGTGTGTATAGGAGAGATAAACTTAAGGGTTTGCATGTAATAAATAGACAGTAAGGGTTTAGAGAGTCATAGATAGGTAGGCCACATCGTCAACTTGGCCATTAACAGGTGGAGTTGTGGAGGACCATTTGAGTACAGGTTATGCAGTTTGAAGCAGAGATTTGTTATGAAAGAATCATTGACACTCTTTGTCATTAAAGATGGAAGATATGGTGGAGATATAGTGGTGGTCAAATCAAATGATGGTAGATTAAGGAGACATGTGATTATATATACTATACACATTTATGTTTTCAAATTGTTTCTTGAAATAAATCTTTGCATTTACCTTTGGAACCTGTGCATTTCTCTTGCTATTTTTTTATTATGTTGATCCACAGGTACCTTGAGCATGGTTGGTCCACAGTTGTACACTTGTGCCTGAACTGATAAAAAAATTGTAGCTGCAGAATCCGATTAGCTGCAGAACGTGAAAAAGAAAGTGAAATATGGCTTATGGATCATGAATGAAAGGGAAGTGGCTATGTAAGTGAAATGAAATGAGATGTAAGATAAGATGATAAATGAAATGAAAAATGGAATGAAAGTTGTAAAAGGAAAATTTGAAAAAAATATTGATGAAATATGACAATGAGATGAAGTGAAACTGCAAAAGTAAAACAGAGTGAGGTGGGATGAGATGATGAATTTGCGGAATCTAAACTACAGAGGGACTATAGCTTTTTTTCACTACTTATTACAGAAAGAAAATGGAAAATATACGGTGTCAGAAATCTATGATTTTCACCATGTATTTTCTATATAAGTATGCCAATCAATGATTAGTTTTCAACCTTATACAGTTTATTTATTTATTTATTTTTCTCTCTTTTTTTTAAGGAAAAATAAAGACTAATTTAGTGGAGAAGAAGAAGAATTATTCACTAGCTTCATTTTAGAATTGTCTTAGAAAATCTTAATGAACTCCTCTTTTGAAATTGGTTTCTGATATATCTTTAATCTATGACCATTCACAAGATGAGGAGTTTTACTTTCATCTATTGTTCTTATCCTCACTGCTCCATTACTAAAGACTTTTTCAATCTCATATGGCCCAAGCTAATGAGTTTGAAACTTCCCTTGAAAATCTTTAAACTTTGAATCAAACAATAGCACCCAATCTCCCACTTGAAACTCTTGTCCTTGATATATTTGTCATGCCATTTAGCCCTCTATTGTTGGACTATACTAGTCCTTTGAACTGCCTCTTGCCTGATTTCATCAAGTTCATTTAATTGCTCCACCTTATGCTTTTGTGCTTTTGATAAATCTAGTCCTAGTTGGACTACCATTTTGCAAGTTCTGATTTGGAACTCTATAAGGAACATGACTTGTTTCACATAAAAAATTTCATAGGGTGTATGTCCTGTTGTGTTCCTCCATGTAGTTCGATAGGCCCATAAGGCTTCAGGAAGCCTTTCTACCCAATCTCTTCTATGTAGATGCACAGTTTTGGTGAGGATTCCTTCAATCACTTTATTTGTAGATTCCACTTGACCATTTGCTTGTGGATGATAGGGAGTAGATTTCCTATGTTTTATCTTGTAATTTTCTACAAGACCCTCCACTATTTTAGATGTAAATTGAGATCCCTGATCTGTCACAATTTCTCTTGGAACACCAAAACGAGTGAAGATGTCCTCAAAAAGAAAATTAAATATAGATTTTTCATTAGAAAAAGGTAATTCTTTGGCTTCTACCCATTTAGTGACATAATCAGTGCATACCAATATATATTCTTCTGCTTATATGGAGAATTAATTCGCCCAATAAAATCTAAGGCCCACTTTTCAAAAGGTTCGATGAGTACCTGAATTTGTAATGGTGTTTCATTTGAGGGAGTAGGTTTCCCTACCCTTTGGCAGCTATCACATCTCCTAACATATTCTTTAGCATCTTTGAAGATGGATGGCCAATAATATCCTAAAGTAAGGATTTTATAGGCTGTCCTCTTGTCAGCAAAGTGTCCACCACCTGGCTCATCATGACATACCTTAAGAATATCGGGCATTTTATCTTCTCTAACACACCTTCTGATCATAAGATCTGGGCCTGTTTTATATAATTCGTTAGTGATCCATGAATATCTTGCACTTATCAAAATAATTTTTCTTTTTTCTCTAGGAAACAAATGTGAAGGTAACTTTCCTGTGACTAAATAGTTAGCAATATCTGCAAACTAAGGAGTTTGAGTAGAAACTACAAAAATATATTCATCAAGAAACTTATCTTTAATCAAAGAATCTTCTTTGATATTCTGAATCCTCAACAAGAAATCAACAACTGTGTTTTGTTTTCCATGCCTATCTAGCACAATAATGTTGAATTCTTGCAAAAGTAAAAGTCATCTTGTAACTCTGCCATTAGCAATAGATCTATTCATTAAATATCTAATTGCAGAGTGATCTGTATGAACAAAGGTTTCATAGCCTGTTATATAGTATTTGAAATTGTTAATTGCATAAACAACAGCTAAAAATTCCTTTTCAGTCATAGTATAATTTAACTCAGTGGGAGTCAAATTCTTACTTGTATAGTAAATGACATAAGGAATCAAATCTTTTTGTTCTAATACAGTTCCCAGAGTTGTATCTAAAGCATCTATTGAAATATGGAAAGGGAGTTTCCAATTTGGACCTCTTAAAATGGGTGCTTCAGAATTTTTTTTTTTAAGGTTTCAAATGCCAACTGACAGTCAGAATTCCAATTGAATTGACAATATTTGGTAAGCAATTTGAAGAATGGGGATGCTATTTTAGTGAAATTTTCTATAAACCTTATATAGTATCTTGTAAATCCTAGAAAACTTCTAACATCCTTTTGGCAATTTGGAATTGATAATTTAGAGATGACTTCAACTTTATATTTGTCAACTTTAATCCCATCTCCTGAAATGTGATGTCCTAAAACAATACCTGTTGTAAACATCATAAAACATTGTTCATGGCTTAGTGAAAGGTTTACTTCTTTAAATATTTTAAGAACTTTTTCTAAATTTTCCAAAGCTTCTTCAAATGTATTCCCATTGACTATAAAGTCATCCATATATACCTCTACACAATCATGTATTAGATCAAAAAAAAATCATAGCACTGCTATTTGGAATGTTGCAGGTGCATTACATAACCCAAAAGGAAGTACTCTGTAAGCATATGTTCTCCATGGACAAGTAAATGTGGTTTTATCCTGATCTTCAGATGCTACCTGAATTTGATTATAACCACTAAAACCATCCAAGAATGAGAAATACTTCTTACCTTCTAATTTATCTAACACTTGATATATAAAGGGAAAAAAAATGATGTGTAAGGGTTGTTTTAATCAATTCTCGATAATCAATGCACACCCTCCATTTACCATTATTTTTAGGCACAATTACCAAAGGAGAAACCTATTGGCTATTTGAAATTGGGTAAATGAAGTTTACATTCAGTATTTTTTGGAGCTTTTCTTTCACAACCTCTCTAAGATTTGGATTCATCCTTCTCTAATACTGTCTGATAGGTTTACAATTTTCCTCAATGTAGATGTGATGGATGCAAGTCTTAGGATTAATGTCTTTCATGTCGGTGTATTCCCATGCAAATGCAGCAGAATATTTTGATTAACTCTTCTTGTTGTAGTTTCTTTAAGTTTTTGTTTATGTTTAATGTCCTACCTGGAAAAATTTCAATTGTAGAGCTACCAAACGCTTCCATAGAATAGAGATTCATCAACCTAGATAACAAATATTCAACATTAGATTTTTCTTGAAATTGCTGATAGTCATATTATGAAGATGATTCAAAATTTTCCAATGTTTTTAAAATTTGACTATCTTCACTAGTATCTGAAATAGTAAAGAGAGGCCGAATATCATCTTCATCATCAATCCATTATTTGTCATCTATTTCTATGATTGCTTTTGCTGGAGGATATAGAGTAAATTTGTTTGTTGAATTACCATCAGAAATATACATGTCACCAGATCTACAGCTAATAGCATTAGTTGTGGCCAACGAAGTTCTTCCTAATATGAGTAGATGTCCTCCTAGATTTTTCTTGGGAGTTAAGATCATGAAATCAACAAGATATTCCCAAGAATCTAAGAATATTAAAATATATTCGAACACTCCATTTGGTTTGATTACCGATCTATCTGCTAGTTGTAGTAAGGTAGGTGTGTAAAGAAGATTAGGAAGCTTGAGCTGCTCCATAATTTGTTTGCTCATGATGTTTATTGTTGCCCCTAAGTAAATCAATGTATTTGGAATTTCAACTCCATTAACATGTGTTTTCATAATTGGACTTCCTAGATCCACATATTTTTGTATGGCAAATTTTCCCATCATTATGTCTGTTATTTTTCCTACCAAGTGAATTCTTTTTGTTTCCTTTGTTTTTCTTCTTGGTTTCTTTATGCTCAACTCCTTTATTGTTTTGGCTAGAATTGGAATTTCTTTAATGGCTTGTAGCAAAGGGATTTTGATACAGAAATTCTTCAATTCATCTAGAAAAACATAATTGGGCAACATAATCTGCTTTTCTACTACTCTAACAATCTGTAATCTTTCAAGAAAAGGAGGTGTAGAAGTAGATGTTGGTTGCTCAATGATAGGAGTTGTGTTCATTGATTCTTTTTGTTTTTCCTTTTCAATGTTTTGGTTTTGGAGAGATGTTCCCTCAAAACTTTTATTTACTTTTAGAAAAGCTTCCTCAGAATTATCTTGTTCTTGAATAACTATAAAAGATCTTTCCTTTTCTAATATCTTACTGGATCTTAGTTGAACATCATTAAGATCTAGAGGAGTAATCATATAGGTTGGAAATTGTTGTCTTTCTACCATGTAAGAATTCTGAAGATTTTTGTTGCTGGGGTTTGGTAATGGCTGGGCAGGTAGCTGATTTGGTCTCTGCTGAGGTGGCAGTGAAAGTTAGGGATTTTGTTTTTGTTGTGGAGATTGTTGTGGAAATGG
The DNA here is from genome assembly GCA_000404065.3 of Pinus taeda. Lineage (NCBI taxonomy): Eukaryota > Viridiplantae > Streptophyta > Pinopsida > Pinales > Pinaceae > Pinus > Pinus taeda. The sequence continues at coordinate 13,402 of APFE030651434.1, forward strand.
TAATGAAATTTGAGGGTTCTGATTTTGAAGTTGTGGCTGTTGATTTTGTTGTGGAATGTGTGGGGGAGGATAACTCAGATATGATGGATGATATTGATAATATTGAGAAAATCTCCCATAAGGATTTTGTACTCCTTGTGCCCACGGTTGAGATTGAGATTGAGGTTGAGGCCAAGGTTGCTGCCAAGAATTCCAATTTGGTGGGGGCTGAAGATACATTTGATTGTTAAATCCCTAATTTTGTGGCCTCTGCCAAGGTTTTCTAGAGACAAAGCAAAGAGGCTCTGCTGAATTTGGAACTGTTTCTTCTTGAAAAACAGCGTTAAGACCTGGAACCAAAGGACAACCTTTGGTTTTATGATTCTTTGAGTAAATTATACAAGTCTCAATAATTTTTGCATCCAAAGGACATTATCTTAGAGCATGTTTTTTCTGCATTTTGGATAGAAAATAACTAAAGCATCAGCCTCGTTTTTCTACTTGTTTTTCAACTTAAGGGTGTCTATTTGCTCACTAAGACTCCCTAGGATATTTTTTTTGAATTCATAAAGCATATTACCAATTTCTGCCCTACTCACTCATCCAGTTGTAGAATTATTTACTCTAACAAGAGAAGTATCTCTTGGACCTTTCCCTATTTTGGATTTCCCTCTTGAGAGGTGAACACATAATTCTCCTATATCATTTAATGGGAGTTGAGAGATATCTCCCTTCCCCATCATGTTAAGGATATCTATCCACTCATCTCTAATGGCTTTTAGTAAAAGAGTTTTAAGGTATCTTCATCTAAATCCATCTTTGCTCTTTTCAAATTATAGTTGAATTTCTCAATCAAATCCTCTAAGTTTTTATCCTCTCTTTACATCATTTTGAACACTTCATCTTTGTGATTGGTAGGCATGCAATAATCCAAATGCCAATCCAAAAACGTTTTTTTCATGTCATTCCATGTTCTAATGGATTGACTGACTAACCCCATGAACCATTTCAAAGCAGCGCCTTTCAGTGTTGAAGGGAACAACTTAAGTTTTTGAGAGTCATCTAAATAGTCACAGGTTCTGCACAAGACTTCAAACTCAAATAAGAATGTTTCATGATCCTCACTTTTTAACCCATGGAAGTTTGGGAGGACAGAAGGTGAGATATTTTTCACTGTGGCATTCGTTTCTTCATCCACTATAGGGAATCCAAAAGAATTATCTATTTCTCTATTTCCTCTGTCTTCTCCATTATTTCCTCTACCCCCTCCTCCAAACAGTGTGAATTCTCCATCCTATTCTTCTTCTTCCATTACAGTTTCTTCAGGGTCAGTATAGGGTTCACCCTACAAGGTTACTTTCTCCTCTTTTGTTTCTTCTATTAATGGGATATGGGAGAGAGGTTCTACTTCTTCTTCCTCACTAGGTATTCCTAATTCTTCAACTAAAATGTGCTCCCCTATGGAGGTGAAAAAACTACTCCTGTTGTTGGAGATTCAAGATTTTTCTCCCCTAGGACTGACTTGGTAGATGAAGTAGGAAATTATTTTGATTGGATTTTTGCCCCTGGAATTTCAAGAGTTCTATGGTTGGGAGTATGAGTTTGGGATGGAGGTGTATCTTTTCTTGTTCTTGGTGGAGTAGGTGGTCTTGTAGGAATTGAACTTTTTCCCTAATCTATAAATCTACCCCTAGAGTCTCTTTCTCTATGCATGTCAATTTTTTTTTTGAATGTAAGAGATAAGGCTACCTAGTTACACTTCCCCAGAAACGGTGCCAAAATGTTTGGTCAATTTGGGTGTCCTAAATTTCTCTACATAAACTATCAATCTAGGTATCGTAAACTGATGAAGCGTAGTGCACTGTTTTTGCTAGCTAACCCTTCTTACTTCGTTGTTTTTATGTTTTATGTTTTTTGGGGGTTTTTGGTCTTTTAATTCCTAATGATTTACAATGTAAATTATCAAAACTAAATCTAACTTTCTTAAAGACTACTCAAAATCTAAAAATGAAAATAGAGCAAAGAAAGATATGGAAACAAAGCTAAGAAAGAAATGAAATCAAAGTTTCTATTCTTATTTTACCATTATTTCCAAATCGTGAATTAAAACTGAAAGTGAAACTTACAATTGATGTCTAACTAATTGCATAAATAAAACTAAATGAAATACTTGGTTCCTCTGCCTCTCAATTTTCGGAGAAAGTATCCATGGGATGACATTTAAGTAATTATGTACTTCATTAATCTAAGAGAAAGGAAATAAAAAGATGCAGAAATAACTCATTGCATAGATGAAATGTTCAACCACTTAGTTAAGGATGAATTTTCAACTTGAAGGGTTTTCCATAAACATTCATTAATACCATGAGTTAGAATTTTAAACTTAAAATGAAATGGCAAAGACAGTAAATGACATTGATCAGTTTAATTGAAAATTTAAACTAGCAAAACAGTGAATGAAGTAAACTATCCAACAGTGTATCCTTATCATTCTTCAATCCTACTCTCATCCTGAAATAAGGTTAGATTTTAATTGAAGAAACAAGATTACACTATTGAGTTCTATCTTCTAAACTACTGATAAGAACTAAAAAGAAATCAAGCTAATGGAAACTGCTCTAAATTATAAACATTGTTAGTAAGAAAATGATTATAAACACTGTTTTAGAAAGAAAATGATGAAATTACAATTAACAAGAAGAAGAAAAATAAATAAAATGAAATCTTCTTCAATGCAGGGGCCCTATACCACTAATTAGGCTACGCTTGCTCAATCAACTCCAAGAAAACTCCTTCAGATGTTCATAAAAACATGCGGTCTTCTCATATTAAAACAAGGATGCAAAATGCCCAAAAATTATAGAGTTCAGAACTTCGATTTCACATTAAAACTATTACTAACTTCTTCGGTCCCTTACACAGGTATTTATAAGAAAAATCATATAACTGTTTGTGGAGAAAAGCATGCTACAACCAAACACGTAGAAGACAGATATGCAGAATTTCTTCCTCGGTTGATGGAGAAATAAATCCAAGACATGGTGGTTGTTGGAGTCCGTAGGTACAGGTAGTTTCTCTGGATAACGCTTCCCATCACTATGAAACACATTAATTAACCACGAAATAGAGTCATGTTACCATCGATCTCTTTGTGTTTGACTTATCCATTGACCGTAGTCTTATGCCATCTTCTTTGTCAACTTGGGCTGAATGAATAGGACAGGGTCCATGTCATGATGATTTCAGAGCTTCCCATGTGGCTATTTTCTCCTTCTGACACTTGGAACCTGTTAGAGCATGGAGGTAGCTGCAGAACAGCCGGTTAGCTGCAGAATAGGCTACGTTCCGTTGCTAATATACAAAAATTTATTCAAACAGCAAAACATAAAAAGCATAACATGTAAATCACTAAATGTCCTCCTCAAGACAGTGTATACCAGTTATTAGTGATGAGAATGCATCTTTCTTATGGAAAAACAAAGAAAAGGAATGAGAAGAGTTGCTAGGGAAAGAGTAATTTTGAGACTCAACATAACCTTGTGGATAGGGAAATGCCAAACCGTTATTTACTATTATTTTACAGATTCAGTAGATAAGAAAAAGTTTGTATGTAACCTGGAAGATAGGAAGAATGCAAACAAATACTACTATTAAGAAAAAGAATGTATGTAACCTCACAGGTAGGAAGAATGCACTCAAATACTACTATTATTCAAAATGGTTAAGTTTGGATCTTGCATAACCGGAAGGATGGAGTGAGATATGTGAAATTGTTCTCATTCTTAGAATAGGAAAACTCAAATCTCAGTACAGAAACAGAAAGACGTGAACAACGAAATCCCTTGGTAAAGAAAAAGGTAGGTCGAAGGGTCCCAAAAACCCAATTTAACCTAAAAATAGGTAGAGACGAGATAAAATCCAACAAAAACGTTATATTTATTAAATTTTCCAACCAAGAAATTAGATGCTTGATGCTGCCATTTAAAAGAAGACAACCTCGGTGCATAAATCATAATCATTATGAAGAACTTGTCTAGAAATAACAATGAATAGTATGATGCTAGTCAACACAAGAATTTAGCGCCGTAGTGCAAGACTTAACCGAAATAGTAATTCCAAGGCTCTTAAACAACAGATTTTACAAACTAGAACAGAAGCATGCAGGCCGCAACCCTTCAATTACAATATTGGCTCTGAGCCTTTAAAAAATACACAGTCTCAGAACCGTTATTACAAATACAGTCTGAAATACACTTAATAGAGGAGAAATCATAAAACCCTTTCTTGTATTAACAAAATTTCTCATTCATACCCGGTGATGCCTTGCTTGAGTGATGAGGGTTCCGGTAGGAGGAGCAAGGACTCCAAATTCTTCAGCATTTGAGCATGAAAACCCCTAGCAAAACCTAGATGAACAAGCACCAAAGATTAGGTTTTTTTTTTTAAGGAATTTAAAAAGAAAACAAATTTAAAAAGACTGTAGAAATTTGGAATACATACCTGACCAAGTGATAATAACATTCAAACTGCACTTGGAAGCATGGGCAACAACGATAGATGAACTATGGAACTGAGGAAGGCCCTTAGTCTCCTTGGAAGTATCTTAGACACAGAATTAATCGCACCACATAAGGTATTGAAAGAGAGTCATTTACCTGGAAGGAAACTCAACAGAGAACCAAAGCATAAACCTCTGTGTAGAAAATGCAACAAAAGACTGGCCTCCTCACCATGCCAGAGCTTAGACCGGTGGGCAACTCTCTTCGACGTCCAATCTGGTGAACGTTAGCACACCGTCGATGCATCACACATACCTACGCATGAAGAACCAGCTAGAAACCATGAAGAAGGCTCTAGAGGCAGTGGGTCCACAATCCTAGGGCAATCAGCCGCCCAAAGATAAAGATGTAATTAATCAATGTACCAACTATCACACTGTGTAATTCTAAGTTTAAACTAGTTCATGCGACTTAAGTTCACCTTGGAGCGATTAAAATCAAATGACATAAGGTGACTATTATGTCATATCAATGCATTAAATAAATAACATATACCATAGTCACTTTGATATTGCCGCTATACTTAAAAAGAGGCGAATACATAATTTGGTCCCGTTGTTGTGAGTTTATATATATATATAGAGGTTCACTAAATGGAAATGCATAATCAATGTACTGTTATGTAAATTAAAAAAAAAAAAAAAAATGTTTATGGGTTTGTGGACAATTCCTCGTGCAGAAGATGAGTAATTGGCCGCAGAGAACAAATTAATGAGTTTCGAACCCACAACTCATTAAAGCCAAAACAATGTCCATGTTCTTCAAACTCAAATATGAGATTGAAAAGATGAAAAATATAGGTTGATTCACATGGTACGTCATCAACCACTTTTAGTAAGGGCTCTTAATTTTAATGATGTAGGATGTTTTAATTTCGGCAATGTTTTTAATTTTTATAGTAAAAACAAAAATAAATAAAAAAATTATTGGATACATATATACATATATAGTTAATTTTTGTTTATTTAAAATTTTGTATTTAAAAATATCATTTTAGTGCGTGAGGATTTTGTGCACATTATTTTTATAAATTGCAGTAGTGAATTTTCAAATATTTCTAGGCCATTTTTTAAAATTTTAATATATTTTTTATAAAATTATTATTTCGCATGAAGTATCATAAATTGTTTTTAACTATGTATTTGTTATAACATTGGTATTTATTTTTATTTTTATTGGGAAAATAAATTACATGGTTTTAGATTTTTTTACATAATATTGACACTGATTCTACTCAAACAACCTTTGATCTATTTTTTTGTTACCTAATTATTAGGAAATTACCTCATAATGTATTACTAAGAAACAACGTCATTAACTACAATCTATTGATTGACCAGCAATTAAAAGGATGATATCTTATTCCATCGAGTCACCTGATATCTCTCTTAATCTTCATATCTAATTTTATTTGCAGCTTTCATAACATCACTGAAAACAATTTTAGAGGAGTCTTTGAAGCTTCAAATATCAAAATTGTTAATTTTGATAGTTTAAAATTTTGAAAATTTGTTTTTTTTTTCTTTAATGATAAGATGTATACTCTAAAAAATTTCCATATTAAATTTTAGATAGTCGGTTTTTTTTTTTTTACCGAATTAAATTTGAATTTGAATTTGGTAACTATGGTTTCATGCATTACAACCATTCACATTATACAAAGAAGATCAAATAAATTATATTGTAAAGTATCGAGGATTTATATTTTGATGTAATAGTTTTTATTTAATAAGTTTAATAATAAATTATGGAACATTGACAATTTTCTCATAGTTGGATTCTAAAGGAATTTTCATTAAAAATTTTAATTATTTGTTACAAATGAATAGTATTTTTTTAATATTTTTTAAATAATATATTTAATAAAATATTTATATAAATTATTGGTTTTATTTAAAATTATTTGAAAAAATAATCTATTAATTTTAATTTAAGTTTTTGAGAAGTGTAAAAAAAAATTAAAATTTTATTTATAAATATTTATAAGGATTTTAACTTAGTTAGTGGATTAAAAAAAATTAAGGACATAATACAGAACTTATTTATTACTTAGCTAATAAGTTCCAAGATATGATAATTTGTAATGCAATTAATAAATGGTTAATCTCTAGCCAAATGACTTGTATTCATGGGCTTGGTAGGATTGTTGTAGACTATGCCATATCTAATACATTTTTCCCAGTAGTATTGTAAATCTTGACCTCCTTACTCACCACGAGCCTAATTCGAACCACAGACCTCTAACCTAGGATTGTTGTAGACTATGCCATATATGATACCTTTTTCTCAATAGTATTGTAAATGTTGACCTCCTTACTCATCACAAACCTAATTCTAACCATAGGGCTCTAACCTTGACTCTAAACCTTGACATACAAAGAAACCACATACAATAATTATAAATAAATAATTATTAAAATTAAATAATAATAAATATTTATTAACATTAAATTAAATAAATATTGAAACATTATATATTCACCATGCGAGTGAGAAGATAGTTGTTGGTTGCCAAATTTCCTTAGATGGGGTTCTTAGAGCACAACAAGCCCTGAACATTGTTAAAAAATGAAGATTATCTCTTTCATTTGTAGGGATTTGGCTAGTCAACCTAAAAAACTAGCCTTGAAACAATTGTTTCTTGGGAATCGACTTGATCTGATGTTTCTTCAGGAGACCTCAGGTGTTTGTAGGGAGGCTGAAAATTTGCAAAGGGGTATGATAAGAAATTGGGATTTTTTTGCTTTAGATGCTAGAGGGAAACCGGGTGGGTTGGAAATTAGTATAAATTGCAGATTTGTGAAGGTGTTGAACACTTGGGCAAGTGAGGACATTTTAGCTATTGACATGTTTTCTAAAGAGTTTGGAATGGAGATTAGGCTGGTAAACATTTATGGGCCATGCGTGGATCGAGTGGGATTATGGAATAGAATGATGAACGAATCCATTATACAAGTGAATAATTTGGTTCTTGGTGGGGATTTAAATTTCCCACTGAGATTGTCATAAATTTAAGGGGGCTGTGCTTAGCAGGATCAGCTATCTGATTACCTTGCCCAATTAATCGAATCAAATCATCTGGTCGATACTGGATTAACTAAAACTATGCATACTTGGAGATACTCTTATGGAAAACATTTCAATTTTTAAATTGTGGGTAGGGAATGATGGAATTTCTGATCACTTCCCTATTTTCTTAGAACTGGTTGGGCTATATTGGAAACCAAAAGCCTCATTCAAAGTTAATGCATCGTGGTTGAAGGGGGAGGAATTTATACAGATAATTAGAGATACCTAGAGATATGTGGAAATCCAAAGAGGGGAATCTGTAGTGAGATATTTTGAAGAAAACCTAAAGACGATAAAACAAAAAACAATGGAATGGATGAAGAATAAAATGAAGAGAGATGAGGAAGAACTTAACAAAATTATGGAAGAGATCATACAAATGGACATGCTTGGAGGGGGGAGGGGAGGGGGGGTATTTAAGTAATGAATCTAAACTTTGGCTTGTCCAACTAAAGCTAAAAAGGAATAGGATACTTAAGGATAGGGAGGATACATGGAGACTGAGAAGTCGGGAATGACAATACAAAAATTTTCCAACAATATGCAAAAGGAAGAAGGGCTATCAACACTATTTGGGAATTATCAGATGCTCACGATGGGAAGGCCTCCACCTTTAGTGATTTGGAAAGAATGGGGGTGAGGCATTTTCATTCCATATTTCAGGCTCAACGGGATGTATATCTTCCTGAACTTATGCAGTTTGCCTCTCTCTTTCCTCAATATGTTGATGTAGATGTAAATAGAGACCTATTGGCTCCTGTAACACCCAATGAACTGGAAATAATGTTACAATGGTTCAAGAAAGATAATATCCCAGGGCCAAACAGATGGCCTGTTGAATTTTTCCTGTAGTTTTATGATTTAGTTGGTTGTGATATTTTGCAAGTGGTGGATGAGTGTAGATCTTCGAGAAAAATGTATGATGCTTTCAGTGCCACATTCATTGCTCTCATTCCGAATGTAGATAATCCACAATCTTATGATGATTATAGGCCTATTTCATTATGCAATTGCATTTATAATATTATTGCAAAAATCACTACAAATAGGATGAAACCCATTCTTTCCAAACATATATCAAAAGAACAGTTTGATTTTTTGGATGATTGTCAGATTCATGAAGCCATAGGATAGCACAAGAGGCGTTGCATAGCTTAAAGACAAGGAAGCTTAAAGGCATGATCCTCAAGATTGATTTGGAAAAAGAATATGACAAGGCCAGCTGGATAGATATTAGGATGTTACTCACAAATTTAGATTTCCATATAAATTTTATAAATTGGATCATGTGTTGCATCACATCGGGGTCTTTTACAATATTAGTCAACGAACCTACTACAAACTTTTCTTTTATGCAGAAACAGGATTAAGATAGGGATGCCCCCTCTCCCCATTAGTGTTTTTATTTATTATGGAGGGTCTTAGTAGAATTATATCGCATGAAAAATCTAGAAGGGTCTTCAAAGGAGCATGTATCACTGGGAATATATCATTAACTCATCTCCTTTTTGTATATGACGTCCTCATATTTCTAGACGGATCTAAGAGTGACGTTTGAAAGCACCCAATTATTTGGGAAAGCTATGGGTATGGAAGTAAACCTAAATAAATCAACCATTATAATGGTTGGATTCTTTAGGGATGGAATAGCATACATCGGGACAATATATCCATTTCGAGTGGCAAATTTGGAGGAAGGCATAAATATCTGGGATTTAGGCTTAAACCAAATGATTACAAGAAGACAAACTGGATGTGGATGATAGAAAAATAGAAAAAAGGATCAATTTATGGTGCCACAGATGGTTATCTCGGGCAGGAAGATTGGTTTTGATAAAATCTATATTGGAAGCTATTTCAGTATTCTAGATGGAACTTGCTTGTATCCCGAAGGAAATTTTACACATAATCTAAATAAGTGTTGCTAATACTTATCGCATGGGGAAAAATAAGGAAGGATCTTTGCATGGATTAGATGAGAGCACATTGCATTACCAGAAAAGTGGGGTGGCTGGGGCATTAAATATTTGTACACTTTCTCAAAGGAATTAGCTGCAAAGGTGGGATGGAGATTGGTTACGACAAATAATCTTTGGATAGATATTATCACAAGGAAATAAATCTATCCTCTATCTATTATTGAATGGGTCAGCCTACAAAACCAATACAAATATAATGTATCAACTATATGGAAAGCGGTGCTGGCATCCTTTAATATTATTGAATTTGGATTGGCATGGAGAATTGGATAAAGGAACAGGTTCATATAGGTTTTGATCCTTGGTCTGGTAGCAGAGATAGGTATATTCTTCCTTTCGATATCATAAATTATCTAGATGGACAGGGGACCAAATCTATCAATCATATTTCAGACCTAGCTCCCACATCCATTTAGGGATAGGGATGGAAGACAACCCAAGGATTAAATATACCCGAACAATGGCATCAAAATAGACAAGAGCTTACAAATTATTTATCCAGATCACATGTTAGGATCAAAGATAGGGATTATGAATTGGTATGGATTCATTCAAAATGGGGTATATACAATCCCAAAGAAGGTTATCTTGTCACATATGGGTATAAAGAACCTGAAGAAATTTGTTGGTGGTGGAATAGCATTTGGAAGTTAAAAAGTCTTCCAAAAGCCAGATTATTATTATAGTGCATTCTTACAAACAAAATCCCCATTGGAGAAAATTTAAAGAAAAGGGTTATTCAACGACCTACATAGTGTTCATTATGTCAATGTGTTGAAGAAACTATAACTCATCTATTCATAGCATGTCCAATAGCTAACAGAATATGGAGCTTGGAATATCAATCATTAGGCATCCATTACATATGGAGAGGAGATACGGTGAATGAAGCATGGTAGGAATGGTGCCAAGAACCCGAGCCCCTAAAACTAAGGAACATTTCGAGTCTTATTTGCTGGGCCATATGGATCAGCCAGAACAAAAATATCTTCAAAGATCAGCAATTCAATCCTGAAAAACTAAGAGCTTATCTCCTCGCTATATATGAACTCATCCCAAAAGAACTTCCCACTGCTACAAATCACACGCTCTTAGATGAGGTGATTGATCATACAAAGCTTTGGGCCTACTTTGATGGATATGAAAATGAGAACAATAGTGGAGGGGGATCTATCCTATATCTGAATGAAAATCACTTTTATAAAATGAGTTTTGGATTTGATTATGGTACAAATATTGTTTCTGAATCATTTAGTTTGAAGTTATTACTTTTCTTTGCTTTAGAAAAGAGATGCGAGAAGCTACAGATATTTGGAGATTCCAAAATTGTTTTTGACTCATTCAGTCGGATAATTCAATGTCACACACACACACTCAAAAGTTTATTGGATGACGTTTTCTTGATAAAAACCCAATTTGATGAAATCACATGTTCACATGTTTACAAGGAAAGAAACACCATTTCTTATTAGTGATCCAAAGAAGGGGCGCAACATGCTTTTGGCACATGGATGATTCATGAACAAAATGGGGAGGATTTCTGTCACTACTATCATCATCTGTTTGCTGATCATGACATACAAACAATTTAAGGTGTAACAAGAATTTTTTGAACATCTTGATGACAGTGTGCGACCGCAGGGGAACTTCTCATGGCACCTATATATATCTTTTGACTTGGATTTTTTATATTTTGTACATATTATATAGCTCTGAACAGATGTAAGTATCAGGCTCTTAGACTTAGATAACTATGGTACTATGTGTGGATGACTTACTAGACTAATAGATATATTTGTGCATAGAAGCATACTTTTCAGCATGTATCTAGATATATTATATAGGATATGCTTGTGAGCATCTAGTACATGTAATTTTCATCTTATCTCTTTAAAGAAAATCAAGATTTTTCCTTTGGGAAAAAATATAAATAAATATTGAAAATTATTTATAGCAGTTAATTGTATACCAAATTATTATATCGACATCATTATACTAATAAAAAAGATGTACTACATAATTTTATTTTTAAATTCTTTTAATAATATAAAAAATGGAAAATTTCTCAAATAATGAGCCACATCAATATAAATTTAAAAAAAGAGAAGTATCCTTGACAAAGTACAATAAGCACTATAGGTTTGATTAATGGTTGCGCCAAGAAGCACTCTCCGGCCCAATATAGAAGAGATGTTGTAATGTTATGTTATATGATGTTATGTTATGTTATGTGAACATTTTGACTCAATCAAATTACATAAAACTAAAATATAAAAATAAAATTAATAATTGTAGTATTAATCAAAATATTTTGCCTCGGTCAGATTATATACAAATAAAAATAAAATAATAATTATAATGATCAATTATTAATAATTAAACTAGTCTATATCCATCTTAACTCTGGTTCTACCAAGAGTCTAGAGGGATCAAATCTCTTGAGGGGAAAGCTTCTTTTATAGTGAAAAGAGGTTTGATTGCTCTTGGCCCTTGGTAGATCTAGAGTTAAGATGGATCTAGGTTGGTGTACCCATAGTCATCCATAGCTTGGCTATGTTATTAGGGAGTAATCCCATTGAAACATTGTGTGCCTCATAGACATGGGAGGAGGTATAAGAAATTCAACTTTTTTATTTGTAATTTTTTTAATTTAATAACTTAAAGGTAAATAACGTATATACTTTTAAAGATGAATTAATATTAAATAATATATTTATAATTTTAGAGAAAGAGGTATTTATAGTATAGTTTTTCAAAGTAATCTTTGATATGAAGAGGTTATATGTTCAATTTTTGAGGTCAAACTTAGTGGTTGAGCATAAGTATTCCTTGGGAACTTAGTGAACCACATAGAAAAAAAAAAGATTCTAGTTTTCATTATAAATTTTTTTTGGATTATAATATATAAATTTTATTATAAAATTTATTTTAAAAATTAAATTTCAATAAGAATAGTATTTGGGTTTATATTTTTAATGAAAATTAAATATTATAAAAATGAATTATAATGTTAAGGAAATAGTTTTACTATAATTTATAAATGAAATTTGTTTTTTACGCTTAAATTACCTTTTGACATTGGAATAAGACTTAAAACAATTTTTAATTAATAAAAAGCTAGTAGTCTTTAAATAATAAAGAAACATTTTAATATGATGGTTTTTTGAGTAATAATACATTTTATGAACGACACTCAACAATAATCATCCTTGTTATTAATTGACTATTAAATTATAAAAAATTTACAATTTACAAAAAAAAATATTATATTTTTAAATATATATTCAAAATTAATAAAACATTTAAAAATATATTAATCTTCCAAATTTATAAAAAAAATATAATATATATTGCAAATAAATCAATTTTTGAAAATAAAACAATTATATATATTATTTATATATAAAAGATAATAACTCAATCTTTAAAATTGTAACTTTATATATATAAAGAAATCTTTCCAAATAAAACAATAATAAAAAGTGCTAATTAACTCAATCTTAAAGATAAAAGAACAGTATTGACGATAGATGCCCATTTAAATGGCATGTAAGTGACGTTGTTGAAAATGAATCAAATATGAATCTTAGACAAAAGAATAATATTAATGATAGAAGCTTGTGGTTCGAAACGCGTCGACGAATATATCATAATGTGATTTGCGTCGAAGAATTTTTTTCATAACTGGATATGGATCACAGAAGCCTCAATTCTATGATTGAAAATGAATCAAAGATTATTTTTGGTAAATATGTATATTTTAATCTAATTTGTTCAGAATTGGATAGCGATTTATTGAAATCACATGTTTGGCTATTTATGAATATTCTGATTTAATTTGTCTAGAATCGGGTAGGGAGTCTAGAATCGGGTAGGGATGCATTGAAAGCACAAGTTTGAAGGTTAAATTCTACATAATCTAAGTGTTCCATGTTGGAAAGGCAGAGAAGCTAAAACATAAAATTCACCTAAAACACACGAGGTGGGACTCTTCTATTGATCACACAAAACTTGCTGATTACAATGACCCCGCCCACCTCTTCTATCAATCACACAAACCTTGATGATTACAATGAACCCAATGAAGGGTATTTAACATTTTCCAACTAGTGACTCACCTAAAATATTTTAATATGCACACACACTTAACTTAGTTAACTCACACTCTAAGTATGAACTACACTTAACACTCCATCCATCACTCAAGTTGACTCAACACTTAGTTAACTAACTCTCTAATTTTAACCAACTCCTTATGCTAGAGTAATTACAATTTCTAATATTCCAACCATTTTCCTTCCATAATTACCATTACACAAAACATGGTCTCTCCACTCTGCATCTCGATTATGGATTCATAACAAGTGGACATCGATGTTGAAGTACAACATCATCGAGAGTAAATGGGGTCCTTCCTCCCTTGCAGGCGGATCCATTGTTGCTTGAACCTCTACCCACCCACCCATCCACTTCACATATCCATTAAATGCTACTCCCTCATATGGCATCTGCATGTCACTGCATGGTCCACAATAATTAGCACAAGAAGCAACTCAGAATTATGAGTAACAACACTATTCTGGCTTTTGTTATCATCATTAAATCACTGAAAACAGAGGGCATCGATGTTTAGCATAGATATACTATGGAACTAAAGTTCCTCTTGTAATTTCTAAGGGTTCGAATAACCTATTTCCTCTGTAAATTGTACAATGAATCTGTGAACCCATTCATGTTCATAATGCTTTAACGATATTAATGTTTGTGAACTCATGAATTATGTTATGGAGATTAGTCTATTTGTCTATATATCTTCTTGTTGTGTGGGGTATTAGTGGGGTGGGGCCAGCTGGACAAAATATGTTTGAAGCCATCACTTCCCTGCAACCTGTAATTACCCCAAAAGAACTGTAAATATTTTATTTACCACTATAAGAAAACAAAACTGGACAATATTGTTATTTTCTATTTAGTAAAGTAATATTATTAATTTTCTAAAATTAGAAAGTGATTGAGAAATAACAAATTTTGTAACTTCTCATGGAAGAAGTGGAAAGAAGGCAGTAGCTTGTAGAACCCTAACCACCTCCCCTAACTGGGGAATTCTCCAAAAAAAAAAGAGGGGAGGGGAGGAAAAACTGTGCTGAAAGGTCAGACAGTAAAAGGGGAGAAATGCTAAGTTTGGTGATGACCAGATAGCATGCGCACAGTGTGTGACAGACTTGCAGAAGATAGTAGTCTTGCGAGCAAGCTCGGGGGGAGATGGGGTCCTGATCGATGAATCTCATTGTTGGGTGGAAAAATGGTAGCAGACAATGAAGGTGAAACTTAACTCTGGAGCCTATTAGTTTTTCTCGGAAAGTAAAGGTATGTGGAAATCCTACTGGAACCAGTCTGCTAGTCTGAAATTTAGTCATGTGTTATGAATCAAACATGCATTTTGCAAATCATTTATGTGTTATAATAGAACATGGAAAAGAGATAATAATTACCCTAGCTTGATAGGATTAATTGGAAATGATATAGTAGGCTAGAGTATGAATCAGTGGCATTATCTATTGTTAGAAATAGGATTATTGGTTGATCTGTAATGACTAAAATTATACTAGAAATTAAGTATTGTTAATGTGATAATTGAGAAGAGACAGTGAAAGTTTTATTAATTTGAATATACGAACTGGTAGGAAAACTGTGTAGACTGACCTAGAAGTTCAAGAGTAACCAAAAAGTGCATACCCTAGTTCCAAGATGGGAGACCTATGAGAATTCCGTGTGAAAGAAAAATATCATAGTATGTAAGAATCGTACTAAGGCGGTAGTATTTCTAGTAGAATTAACCAGCAGCCTTGTCTCCAAAAACCCTGAAGGAAACTCTCGGGCTTAAGTAGAAATGGGGCCTAGGATGGAAAACCCTAACAAAGACTTAACTCAATGAAATTTCCAGCTGATAATAGAAACAGCAGAGAAGCTCTACTGATAAACAATAAAACCTAACCTATTCTCTAACATGTAAACTAAAATAGCAGTAAAGCAAGTAACCTTCAAAATAGTGAACTCATTGTGATAAGCGAAACGATTTTAGTTACTTAACGGTACACGAAATCTTACAGCTCGAAGACTTCCACTGGTTCTACACTAAATAATTCAAGGACAGTAACGTATTCGTAGAACCAAAGAAAACACTAAACATGTCAATTTAATTAACAGAGAATGCAATCTTGTGCGTAAATTTCCAGAAAGAAATTTCATAGATAAATCAAGATAACATATACAGGAAACTATTAAGGGCCTCAACCCAAGGGAGGTTTCAAGAAACAATACAACAAAACTAGTAAAACTTGTAATGGTTGTGGGCGCACATCATGTCTTTCAGTAAGGAAATAAAAATACATATTAATCTGCCAGTAAGAAACTACAAGGCCCTCAGCTAGAATTAACATCATTACATCATTACAGTACAGAGAGAAGGAAGCCCCTGCAAAAAGCAAAGAGTGGCACAACCTGAGAAGCAGGTCTGCAAGGAATCCCTCGAAGGGATATTGTGAAGCATAAGGGGGTGCCTCCCCTCTGAGCAACAATATGCAACCTGGCAGATAGCACCCTTAACTTCAATTGAAGCGGAGCTCAAAGAACTCAATGGATGTGAAACCCTAAATATACCCAAAACACAAAACACCTCGGACCGAAGCTTACCCGTAAGGCTTATGTGCGCCGTTGATTTCTAGAATGAAATGAAACAACATGGGTGGATAGTTGGGGGTTCTTGAACTCGAATTCGCCATCCCTATAAATAGAAGGAAGTAAAAAATAAATATTTAGAACTCTGGAGTTGGATAAATGCAACAAACGAAAGAAAATACTAGCTCAGAGTTATTACTGGAAGAAAACTCGACAACTTACAATTCAAGGAGACAACCCAGATTTCATGGTTGACCCTCTAAGACAGGGTTTCCACCTTACATGAAGAACCGAATAGTGGAAGGAGGAGCAAAGCTCGAACAAGCACCAAGAGCTTAGGGACCGAATGAACCACTTTCTAGCAACCGAGAATGAGTAAATCCATTGAAGAGATTGTAGCCTTTGGATCAGAGAACTGAGCTTTCCACCGTCAATAGGAGTAAGAATCCCGAGACATCTAGTTATGGAGGGACGGCTTGCTCGTGCCACGAAGCCATCGCAGAGCCGGAGAGATTGTTAAACCCCAAATCGAATGATCTAAAGATAAAAATGCAATGGATGTAGTTAAGTTCACCATATAGGATAGGCCTGGGTGTTAAATGCAAAGTACAGTGCATAGAGCCAAGCGTACCGTAAAGCACGGGCTATAATGAGGCCCAGAAACCAATTACAACATTCGTAAAAAAATATCATTGGATAGAAATAATAGTTTAATGTGACCTCTATCCTTATACCATGTAAATAATGTTACTGGGGAAGAAATTTAAATTACCAAGTTTAAAGTTCTGTCAGTTTATATATATATATATATATAATATATAATATATATATATATATATATTATATATATATATTATAATATATATAATATATAATATATATATATTTGTCTATTTAAATGGTAATGTAATAAGGGAGACATGACATGTGGTATCAGAGACCAGGTTTACAACGCTATGGCCTTTGGCAAATATGATCAAATCATTATTATGTCCTGATGTTTCTTGATTAATGTTAACTCACTGTTGTGTGGAGTACAGGAAATAACAGGTTGTGAAACAAATAGACAGTCTTCCAAATAGGAAAATGGCTGGCCCAGGAGCTATTGCATTTCCTAGAAATAATCCTAAACTGTGGATACAGTTAGGGGAAGAGGTGCACAATACTAATCATACCATATTCGAAATAGTTCAGGAACTAAAGAACGAGATGGTCCGCCTACGGGAGGACAATGCAAGGCTAACCATGGATAAGGAGAAGATTTTGAAAAGCTTGTCTGATAAACAGAATCAACGCCAGTCGATTCCTAGCCCTGAGCGAGATCGAATGTTAGAAGAACAGGGCTACAAAATGGAACTTGAAGGAACAGGAGGAGGGGAAGAACATCAAGAAGAGAAGTCAGACAATGCTTCAGAGCACCCCACATCAAAAAGGCAGTGAGTGGAATTACAAGGGGAATTCTGGAAAATTAAACCGCCACTTTTCGATAGAGAGCTGGAGGAAGAAGCCGAAGCCTAGTTAATTAACATGAATAAATACTTTCAATTATATGAGTATGATCACAATCTAAAGGCTCGACTTGCTATCTTTCGACTACAAGGAAAGGCCACGTTATGGTGGGAAGAGGTCAAGATTGTACACGGTGTAAGTGAACAAAATATAACTTGGGAGAAGTTCCAAAAAAATTTCTTGGAAAGATATCTGACAGAGCGGTTTTACAATGAGATATTAGGATATTCTGACACATAGGAATAGTTAAGTATAACTTGGTCTAGTATAGAGTTAGGTAAAGTGTGTTTCTTTACTATGTACTTTTGTAACTTACAATTCGACGGTCACGATATGTAGTGATCCGATGGTTCATTCTCTCCTCG
>APFE030651434.1:35566-59279 GCA_000404065.3 Pinus taeda
AGCTATGAATGAAGAATATCATTCATTGTTGGCAAATGATACATGGGATCTTGTTCCTCTACCAAAGGGACGCAAACTTGTTAGATGTAAATGGGTTTACAGAACCAAGTATGGACCAGATGGGGAAGTTGATAAACATAAAGCTCGTCTTGTTGCTAAGGGCTTTTCACAGGTTGAAGGCATTGACTACACTGAAACCTTCTCCCCTGTTGCCAAAATGACCTCTATCCGCCTTGTTCTTTCCCTTGCTGCCTCTTTAAAATGGGAAGTCCATCAGATGGATGTTAAATCTGCCTTCTTGCATGGGGACTTGCATGAAGAAATCTATTTGGAACAACCCATTGGCTTCATCCAAACAGACTCCAGCCTTGTATGTCGACTTAAGAAATCCTTTATGGTCTCAAGCAAGCTCCTCAGGCTTGGTATGCCAAAATGGATAGCTTTCTTTTAGAATCTGGCTTTTCTAGGTGTATTTCTGACAATACTGTCTACACCAAGAAAGTGGGCAAGTCTCTTATCATTCTTGTTCTTTATGTTGATGATCTTATTCTTACTGGTAGTGATCCCATCCTTATAAACCATGTGAAGTCCAGCCTTAAAAAGAAGTTTGAAATGACAGACTTAGGACACTTACATTATTTTCTTGGTCTTTAAGTCTTGCAGTCCAAGGAGGGTATTTCCCTTTCCCAGTCCAAGTATGCTTGTGATCTTCTTCGTCATTTTCACATGGAAGATTGTAAGCCAGGTCCTTCTCCCTTTCAGTCTGGAGTCAAACTTTCAGTCTCTTGTACTTCTCCTGAAGTTGATGCTACCTTATACCGTCAACTTGTAGGGAAGCTTTTGTATTTAACCCATACTCGTCCTGACCTTTCCTTTGTTGTTGGCCTTGTTGCTCGGTTTTTGCAAACCCCCCGTGAAATTCATTGGAAAGTAGCTAAAAGAATACTTCGTTATGTTTGAGGTATAGTTCAGTTTGGGATTCATTACAGTGCCAAAGCAACTCCTCTATTAGTTGGTTTCACTGATTCGGATTGGGCTGGTGACCCTGATGATCGGAAGTCTACTGCCGGTTATGTCTTCACTCTTGGTTCAGGACCTATTACATGGGCTTGTAAGAAACAGGCTGCCATTTCTCTTTCGTCAGCAGAAGCAGAGTATCGTGGTGCCGTGGAAGCTAGTAAGGAAGCCTTGTGGCTTCGTCAGATACTATCAGAATTTGGCTTTGAGCAGCAGCATCCGACTACACTTTGGTGTGATAATCAAAGTGCCATTCAGCTTTGCAAAGATCCAGTTCAGCATCAGCGCAGCAAACACATTGAACTTCACATGCACTTCATCAGAAAGCTCATTCATGACCATGTTCTTGAAGTGCAATATTGTTCAACAGATGATCAAGTTGTAGACATCTTTACAAAGGCTCTCATAGACGTGAATTTTACTAAACTTCGATTTATGGTTGGTGTTCAGGAAGTTGTCACTAAGTGGGGATAGGCTCTAGTGCCTCCTTCCTTCTCCTATTGTGTCATATTTGTAAATCCTTCAATCCTATCCCAAGTTGTTCTTAAGGGGGGATGTTAGGATATTCCGACACATAGGAATAGTTAAGTTTAACTTGGTCTAGTATAGAGTTAGGTAAAGTGTGTTTCTTTACTATGTACTTTTGTAACTTACAATCTGACGGTCACGATATGTAGTGATCCAACGGTTCATTCTCTCCTCGGTATTACCGACACTTGATTCGTGGCTTGATACCCGATTGGTCCATGATCTCTATTTAAAGAGCATGGAGGGTCATTTGTAGGTTAACTGTTCATGAGAGAAGCTTATCTAAAATCTCATTCTTTTATTAATAAATTGCCTGAAGTGGCCGCGTTGGCTCAGGTCGTGGACTGTTTCCCTCTTTGAGGGTTTTAACCACGTCAAAAATACTGGTGTATTGATCTGTGATCTGTTTTTGAGCGGTGTCCTTTGGTGTTCTGTCTGAGGAACTTACCCTATAAATTCCTACATGAGAAAGCAAGGGAATTCCACAATCTGCAGCTTGGACAACAAACCATGGATGAGTTACATCACCCGTTTTACCTCTTTGCTTAGATATGTACCTTACATACGTGAGGAAATTGCCAACGTACAACGTTTTGTCAGCAGTTTACCCGTGGCAATCAGGGAGATAATTGAGTTCGATAACCCAAAAACAATGGACGAGGTGATACGAAAAGCCAGAATATGTTATCAGCAAAGCAGGCAGAAGGGTGAAGTTCCAGGAAGGAAATGGGTTGATAAGAAAAATAATAGGACTGCTATTGGCAATAAGGGAAATCGGGCCAGTGCTGGCAGAGGATTTTCCAAGGGACAAAATAACAGAAATCTGCCAAAAAATTAGCTCAGAATTAAGCCACCATCTGAATCAAAAATCAACGAGCAATCTGGTAGATTTCATAACAAAGGAATAGTAAGACCCCCAGTACAATGCTGGGGATGTGGAGGGCCATGCTATGTTAAAAACTGTCCTCATCGGGAAGGGATTGATCAGGTTTCACAAATTCATGATGCATCAACAATAGGAGATGTGGCTCAAAGCATTCGAAAAATTAATGCGACTCTAGATGACCATCAGGCAGAATACCAGCCGACTATGGTGGAGTTTGAAGGTAAAATTTTTAATCATACTATATCTATTTTAATTGATCCTGGAGCTACATTAAGTTATGTTAGCCCTAGGGTTGTGGAGCATTGTAAATTACAATCTGTTAAATTTAAAAACCCATGGCTAGTACAGCTGGCAATAGGGGCAACGAGGAGAGTGTTGGCCAAGGTCAATAAGTGCCCTCTGGAAACAGCAGGTCAACCTTTAGTGGCAGACCTAAATATGCTTCCCCTTGGATCCTATGACTTGTTGATAGGTATGAACTGGTTGGAGAAATGCTGGTCCATTATAAATTGCAAGATAAAAACTATCTGTTACAAGGATGAGCGGGGAGTAATGCTCGAGAGGCAAGGCATTTCGAGACCCGTACACGTTTTGCCAATAACCACTTCTCAATTGGAAAAATGTATCAGGAAAGGGTGTCAAGTTTATGCTATTAAGCTTGGGTATGCCAACTCAAAGGACAAGACAATCACCCTGGATAGCATTCCGGTGGTTCAGGAGTATGCAGATGTATTTCCGGAAAAGATACCCAGGCTGCCACTAAAGAGAGATATAGACTTCACAATTGATTTGATGCCAGGAGTAGCACTTATGTCTCGAGCTCCTTATCGTATGAGCATACCAAAACTTACAGAACTGAAAATGCAATTGAAGGAATTGTTAGATAAAAATTACATCTGCCTTGGTGTGTCACCTTGGGGAGCTCCCATGTTGTTTGTCAAAAAGAAGGATGGCACCCTTCGTATGTGCATGGACTATCACTAGTTGAATAAGTTAACAGTTAAGAAAAAGTACCCTTTACCCTGGATCGACGAATTATTTGATTAGGTAAAATGGGCAACTGTTTTTTCCAAGATTGATCTACGATCTGGATTTCACTAGATCAGAATCAGAGAGGAGGATATAGCCAAAACTGCTTTTAGAACTCGCTATGGTCACTATGAGTTTATGGTACTACCTTTTGGGTTAACCAACGCCCCTGCAGCCTTTATGTGTTTGACAAATAGTATATTTCATTAGTACTTGGATAAGTTTGTATTAATATTTATTGATGATATACTGATATATTCCTGTAATTTGGAAGAGCACAAGGAACATCTTAGGCTAGTGTTGCAAACCCTCCGAGAACATCAACTATATGCCAAGTATAGCAAGTGTGATTTCTTTAAAGAGAAAATTTAGTACTTGGGACATAGTATTACAAAGGATGGAATCGTAGTGGATCCCGAAAAGCTTAGGACCATAATGGAATGGTCAGTACCAAAGGACGTAGCATAGATAAGGTCCTTTATGGGGTTAGCTAGTTACTACAGATGGTTTGTGAAAGGATTCTCCAGAGTGGCGTACCCTATCATCTCCTTACAGAAGAAGGGAAAGAGTTTTAAATGGACCGTAGAATGTCAAAAAAGTTTTGAATAGCTCAAGCATCTCCTCACCACACTGCCTACATTGAGCATAGCAGATCTAGCTAAGGACTATGTGGTGTGTACAGACGCAAGTAAAGAAGGGGTAGGAGGGGTATTGATGCAAGAAGGTAAGGTAATCGCCTATGAGTCTAGGAAATTAAAGGAACATGAGCAGAAATATTCTGCATACGATTTGGAGTTGGAAACTGTTATTCACGCCTTAAAAATGTGGCGTCACTACCTAATGGGAAGAAAATTTCTGTTAATGACAGACCATCACAGCTTGACTAAATATTTCAGTCAGCCTACATTAAATGCCAGATAGGCATGGTGGGTAGATTTCTTAAGTGGATTTGATTTCGAAATTAGGCATTTGAAAGGGAAGGAGAACCGGGTAGCGAATGCTCTAAGTCGTAAGGTGCATTGTCTTTATGAAATTGTTTGCAGCAAGGTGCAAACCACCTTTGGAGAAATGATTAAAAGGCCAACATAACAAGATTTAAAATATCAGCAAATAAAATAGCGAATGCAGATTGCAACCAGCAAGGATATACTATGGACGCTGATGGCATGCTGAAATTTAAAAACCGGTTGTATGTGCCCAACCAAAATGACATTAGAAACATGATTTTAGATGAATTTCATAAGAGGCCTTATGTTGGACACCCGGGGTATCAAAATTTTATCACCGCACTCCAGAAGGAGTACTATTGGCCGAGTATGAAGAAAGATGCAGCTGAATATTTGACACAATGTTAGGAATGTCAACTAGTTAAAGCGGAACATCAACACCCTGCTGGATTGCTACATCCACTACAAATTCCGGAGTGGAAAAGGAAAACCATTTCTATGGATTTTATAACAGGATTGCCCAAGTCGAAAAGAAACAATGACTCCATCATGGTGGTAGTCGACAAATTAAGCAAGTCAACTCATTTTATACTAGTCCAATCCACTTACAAAGCAGTGCAGATTGCCCATATCTTTATGCAAAACATCTTTAGGCTGCATGGGCTACCAAAAACTATAATTTATGATCACGATGTGAAATTTACCTTAGCCTTTTGGAGAACATTGTTTGAAGGGTTACGAACTCAACTAAACTTCAGTACGGCCTATCATCCTCAAACAGACAGTCAAACTGAGCAGGTGAATCAGGTAGTTGAAGACATGTTGAGGTCCTATGTAATGCAACAACCCTCTAAATGGGAGGATTATCTACATTTGGGTTAATTTGTGTATAGCGACGGATAACATACATCCTTACAAATGAGCCCGTTTGAAGTGTTGTACGGCAGAAAATGTCGCACACCCTCCAGCTAGGGGGGGACTGGAGGACTAGTTAATGCTGAGGCCTAAAATGTTAAAAGAGATGGAAGAAATGGTCAAGAAGGTGCAATTCAATTTGAAGGCAGCCCAAGATAGGCAAAATAATTTCGCCGACAAGAAGAGAAGTTTTAAGGAGTATCAAGTGGGAGATCATGTGTATGTGAGAATTCAAGCAAAAAGGAGTACATTACAATGGAGTGGGTATACCAAGCTGGCACCTTGGTTTTGTGGACCATTTCAAATTTTAGCAAGGATTGGGCCAATGGCATACCAACTCACCCTAACAAGCCACATTCGGGTCAACAATGTCTTCCATGTATCGGTACTAAAGAAATATGTTTATGATCCTAAGCACATGGTCAATTGGCAAGATGTACAGGTAAAGAAAAATCCTAAGTAGAAGATTTAAATTGTGAATATAAAGGCAAAACTGACTTTAAATGTTGTTGTTTCAGGCCAAACCAGAAGGAGAATTCTTGGTCGAGCCGCAAAGTATAATTGCCCGGAGAGAAGTAACACTGCGGAAGCGAGCCATCACCCAGGTTAAAGTGCAATGTCAACACTTTGAGCCAGATGAGGCCACCTGGGAGGACGAATAAATCTTGAAGGAAGCATATCCATAGCTGTTTGAGGCTAAAAAAAACATCGGGACGATGTTTGCTTTCAGGGTGGAAGATGTAATGACCCAAAAAGAACTGTAAATATTTTATTTACCGCTGTAAGAAAACAAAACTAGACAATATTGTTATTTTCTGTTTAGTAAAGTAATATTATTAATTTTCTGAAATTAGAAAGTGATTGAGAAATAATAGATTTTCTAACTTCTCATGGAAGAAGTGGAAAGAAGGGAGTTGCTTGTGGAACCCTAACTACCTCCCCTAACTAGGGAATGCTCGAAAGAAAAAGAGGGGAGGGGAGGAAAAACTGTGCTGAAAGGTCAGATAGTAAAAGGGGAGAAATGCTAAGTCTAGTGATGACCAGATAGCATGCACACAATGTGCGACAGACTTGCAGAAGGAACTAGTCTTGTGAGCAAGCTTGGGGGGAGATGGGGTCTTGATGGACGAGTCTCATGGTTGGGTGGAAAAATGGTAGCAGACAATGAAAGTGAAACTTAACTCAGGAGCCTATTAGTTTTTCTCATAAAGTACAGGTATGTGGAAATCCTACTGGAACCAATCTGCTAGTCTGAAATTTAGTCATGTGTTATGAATCAAACATGCATTTTGCAAATCATTTATGTGTTATAATAGAACATGGAAAAGAGGTAATAATGACCCTAGCCTGATAAGATTAATTGGAAATGATATAGTAGGCTAGAGTATGAATCAGTGGCGTTATCTGTTGTTAGAAATAGGATTATTGGTTGATCTGTAATGACTAAAATTACACTGGAACTTAAGTACTGTTAATGAGAAGAGACAATGAATGTATTATTAATTCGAATAATCGATCGAAAATATGGACCGGTAGGGAAACATTATAGACTAACCTAGAAGTTCAAGACTAACTAGAAAGTGCATACCCTAGTTCCAAGATGGGACGCCTATGAGAATTCTATGTGAAAGAGAAATATCATAGTATGTAAGAATCGTACTAAGCCGGTAGTATTTCTAGTAGAATTAACCAGCAGCGTTATCTCCAAAATCCTTGAAGGAAACTTCCAGGCTTAAGCAGAAATGGGGCCGAGGATGGAAAACCCTAACAAAGACTTAACTCAATGAAATCGCTAGCTATAGTCGCGCACTAAAAAGCGGATAATAGGAGTAGGGAAGCTCTGCTCATAAACAATAAACCCTAACCTATTCTTTAACATGTAAACTCAAATGGCAGTAAAGCGAATAACCTTCAAAACAGTGAACTCATTGTGATAAGCGAAACGATTTTAGCTACTTAATGGTACACGAAATCTTACAACCCGAAGACTTCCACTTATTCTACACTAAATAATTCAAGGACAGTAATGTACTCCAAGAACCAAAGAAAACATTGAACATGTCAATTTAATTAACAGAGAATGCAATCTTGTGCATAAATTTCCGAAAATAACTTTCATAGAGAAATCAAGATAACATATACAGGAAATTATTAAGGGCCTTGACCCAAGGGAGGTTTAAAGAAATAGTATAGCAAAACCAGTAAAACTTGTAATGGTCGTGGCCGCACATCATGTCTTTCGGTAAGGAAATAAAAATACATATTAATCTATCGGTAAGAAATTACAAGGCCCTCAGCCGGGATTAACATCATTACATCATTACAGTACAGAGAGCAGGAAGCCCCTGCAAAAAGCAAAGAGTGGCGCAACCTGAGACGCAGGTCTGCAAGGAAGCCCTTGAGGAGATATCGTGAGGCATAAGGGGGTGCCTTCCCTCTTAGCAGCAATATGTAACCTTGGTAGATAGCACCCTTAACTTCAATTAAAGCAGAGATCAAAGAACTCAATGGATGCGAAACCCTACATATACCCAAAACACAAAACACCTCGGACCGAAGCTTACCCGAAAGGCTTATGGGTGTTGGTGACTGCTAGAATGAACCGAAACAGCATGGGTGGATAGTTGGGGGTTCTCGAACTTGAATCTGTCATCGCTATAAATAGAAGAAAGTAAACAATCAATATTTAGAACTCTGGAGTTGGATAAAAGCAACAAACTAAAGAAAATACTAGCTCAGAGTTGTTACTGGAAGAAAACTCGGCAACTTACAATTCAAGGAGCCAACCCAGATTTCATGGCTAACCCTCTGAGACAGGGTTTCCACCTTACATGAAGAACTAGACAGTGGAAGGAGGAGCAGAGCTCGAACATGCACCGAGAGCTTAGGGACCGAATGAACCACTTTCCAGTGACCGAGAATGAGTAAATCCGTTGAAGAGATCGTAGCCTTTGGATCAGAGAACTGAGCTCTCCACCATCAATGGGAGTAGGAATCCCAAGGCATTCAATTATGGAGGGACGGCTTGCTCGTGCCACGAAGCCATGGCAAAGCCGGAGAGATTGTTAAACCCCAAATTGAACGATCCAGAGATAAACATGCAATGGATGTAGTTAAGTTCACCATATAGGATAGGCCTCGATATTAAATGGAGAGTACAGTGCATAGGGCTAATCGTACTATAAAGCACGAGCTATAATGAGGCCCAGAAACCAATTACAACATTCGTAAAAAAAAATATCAGTGAATAGAAATAATAGTTTAATGTGACCTCCGTCCTTATACCATGTAAATAATGTTAGAAATTTAAATTACCAAGTTTAAAGTTCCGCCAAAATATATATATATATATATTCAACGAAATATCTTCGGGGAACATGATTATGTTGGTAAGGTATATATATAAAATAAACATCCTTGGGTTCAAAATATCATTGGAGAACACGCTTATATTGGTAAAATAAACTTGCTTAGGTTAAAGAAAATATCATTCGGGAATGAGTATGTTGGTAAAGTGGATTCATATATCTTAATAATGAATTTTGGGAATGAGTACGTTGCTAAAGTTGTTGATTCATATGTTTTAATAATGAAGATTTAACATACATGAAGCGGTGGTGTTTGTCAATGATACAAGATTATTTCAACCACTATAAAATTGATATTAAGGGAAAAATTAAAAAAATAAATTATAGTGTTGTAATGTTGTTTAGTTTTAGTGGATCTGTAATTAAAATTTTTAAATTTAAAATTAAAAAAGACTTAAGTAGTAGAAAAAATTTATTAAAAAAATAATATAATTATAAAAATTTAATTTAATAAATGAGTAAAAAATAATTAATTTATTGATGTCATTGTAATTAACAAATTATATAATAAATTTGTGGTTTTAGTTTCTGGTTTTTAAAAGTAAGATATTAATAAGTGTTTGAATTGTTTTATTAATATATTACATTATTATATAAGTGGAATTCTACACTTAATTTATTATTAATATAGTTACATTATTATTAATATAGTTACGGAAATATTAATATTACCATTAAATTTATTTTTCTTTCTACCACATCACAGAGCCCGCTTCTTGCCACCACTTATCTTGCCACCACCCGGAAGGCAGAGTATATGTACATGTTTATATTTTTTTGCGCTGACAAGTACTCCACACAATTACTTGTAAACTGGTTTAGAATGAAAAGGAAGCGATATGTGGTGATTAGTTACTTCCCACTTTCTAGCTTACAAGCTACTATTATATAGATCCCAGGCTGGGCTTGTCTATGGAGGAAGAAGGCTTAATGGACTACTATCTCCGACCCTAATTAACTACTTGGGACCTGAACCCGCCTAGAACTGCTTGGGATGGGGACTTGAAGCCTATCACTTTCATGAATATTTGAAACTTTCTCTCTCACTGTATCTTGGATGGATACTTGTCAAAGCATGTTTGCAGGAATTATCCATATTGATTCATAGGCACACTAGTTTTTTCGGGAACCAATCAATCGAAAGTTTTGTCTATGGTGCATGGATAAGAAAAGGTTATACTCTTACATTTATACCGTATCTTTACTTCGTACCTCTCCAAATTGTGAGTCAATCCTAATTGTGGGTCAATCAAGGATGAGGAACTGAACATTCACCTGAGGTAGGAGGGTGAGCGCCTTGAGGGAAGGACCTTACTATGAGTTAACTTATTGAAATAAGCTCCTGCTCTTATTGGGAAAGGTACTAATACTAGAGGCTTCGAAGAAGGAAAAGCATTATTACATATATAAACAATGACTGGAAGAATTGATTGCTCGACCAACACTCCCCACCCACCCACTAAGTCAAATGAGAATTTACCATCCAAGTAAGGTTTGATAGATATGTCCCTTATGTCCTCTATTTCCTTGGGCCGCTACCTAATGATATAGAGAAAGCTCATATCCTTGCCCTTTTTGTGGGAAAGATACTTAACGTAACCTCACTTCCACCTTGTTGTATTGAATTTCCCCACTTTGACAAGGCATTGTTCCTTAGTGAAGTCTCTCGAGTGCTTTCTTTCCAACTCTGGGGTGGGGGGGTACCCTATAATATTTCTAACCTACTTCCATGCCATTCAGGGTATTTTTAAGTGCCTCTAATAGTCCTCCCTCCATTAAGCCTTCTTCCTCCACAAACAAGCCCAGCCTGGGATCTGTATAATAATACCTGGTAAGCCAAAAAGTGGGAAATTATATGTAACACACCATGTTATATGGACATTTAACTTGTGTTACTATTTTTACTTATTATTTGTATTTATTGCTATGATTCTGTCATCAAATGCTTGATAAGGAACATTAAAGAATTATGGCTGGGTGGCCATAACATTTTTACAATTAATGCATAATAAGAGTTAAAACATTTTTTGCAAGAACTGAAAGAAACAATGGTTAAACTCTTGAGACAGTTAAGGTGGTTACTCACTTATCCCCTCAAAAAGGAGAATTCGAGGAAGGCCTAGGGGATTGCAGAATGGAGGAGAGGAAAAGATCAGATTGGTCAAAAAGGGCAGGGTGTTGCCATTAGAAATTTCTTGAGCTGGGTGGAATAAACTAGTGGGAAATATGGAATACAGTCATAAGGGTATGTGACTTGATGTTGGACAGTCAATCCTGATGCTTCAAGATACCCAGACTGAGACAAACCTCATAACTACCATTGGGAGGAGGAAGAGCTCAGGGGAGAGTCTTGATGTAATTGCCAGACTCATGGCTGGGTGGTGAGATCTTCCCGAAGAAGAAATACTAGCTACAAGAAAATGAACATATAAGTACCTAAATGTTTTATGTCTTAGTGATTAATAAAAATTGGTACTTTTAGTGTTGTTAGATTACTATAAACAAATGAGATGAGTACTACAAATATCACTATTAATTCATTCTGTGTTAGGCAAGAAATAATTATTTCTTTTTTTGTCTTAGATTAAAAATGATAAGGCTGTGTACTTGAATGAAGATTAACTATTATATGGTCTATGCAACGGTTACAATCCAGACAAGATACAACTCAAATAATTAATGGAAAGCATGAATCAAAAAACTCATAAATATCTTGAATAGTCACACAGGAACAAAGCAACTCCATAATTGAAAACAGAGTCCAAAATTGGTGAGCCTTGAATCTTAGAGTCAAGATCGAACCTAGTCATTCTCCATAATTATAGCACTGACATAACTGTAAAATCAATGGACTTGATAGGCATATATATAAACAATGGCGAAGAGTCGATTGTAGCATTTAAAGTATTTATAACCTAATTAAAACAAACAATACATAGACCTTACACGGAAAAGGCCCATTTTGAGATAGTCAAGTGTATAGCATATAGAATTTCAAACAGGGTATTAGAAATAAAGAAATGATATTAATTATTAGCCAAACGAGCACCATAAACTATTACATTCAAAACCCTTTCCATTGACGCAAAGACCATTTCTTGAAGGAAGTTACATAGTAAGTCTATATTTGTAGGAAATCTTTAGAATTTTAAAGAACAAACAAAACCCTCAGCTGGGACATTTGAACAACTAAGTAACGGATTGTTCCCGTAGGGAACGATGGAAGACTTCTATTCACACTAACTTGTAAGAGTATTATGACAATCTTTATAATAGGAGGAATCAATAAATTATAAACACAATAGATGTTCAAAGCTTAACATTAAAATAGAGATTGCGTCACCCATCCGGGTCCTAGGCGAGAAGGCCACCAAAACACTACAACTCAGGGAACTTGTGCAATGCTACAACCAGACATCCTCATGCTAAGTAGTTAGGCAACCGGAGAGCTTTTCAAATGATAATATCCCTCGAGGGTTTAGTGTTAAACCAACTTGGATGGAAGTAGAGAGAAATGATATATGAGAATACTACTCCAGAGGCTGAATCGCTAAGAAGGAAGGTTTAGGGAGAATTTGTACCTGCAGCCATAATCAGAATTGAGTTAGGAGGAACCTTACCAAGCAGTATTACCGAATGGTAAAAGAAAATTGAAGTGAATAACTCACTTGTGAGACAGTTTTGGAGCTGCGATAGTCACCTACACCATTAACCAAGAACCTGGGGATTAGATTCACAACCCCTTTCTCTATGACAAAAGAAATAGAACCCAAAACTCTACTAGTAAACACAATCTTTACTTGGGTGAGGTCATTTATTTCCAGAATCATCTCCCTCTGAGGGTAAGGATCCAACATTAGCAAGAACCACCTGTACAGTTCAAGAAATCTTCTTAGAACTCATACTTGTGCCTCTAGGAAAAGAAAAACATTACTAAAAATAACTAGAATCTCAAGGAAATAAGTGCATAGTTTAACCAAGGGATAACGCATGTAGTAGCTTGCCAGTGAGTGGGGTTCTGGTAAGTAGAAACACTCATCAATGTGAAGAAATTCATACTATGTTGTAAAGAAATAAAACTGGAATGCAGGAAACCCAAATGACCTCAGTCACAGGACAGAACGACAAAATTCGCTACCACAACAAACCCTTGCTGCTGAGGACCGTTGGATCCCTAAGACTTGACCTCACAATGTAGGAGATGCCAAGTGTCCCAGGTCACATGACCTTTCTAGAGTCGTATACCAAAAGATTAAATTATTGTTGAATAATGAGTATTGTGTATTGCAAGGAATGCATATCTCATTTTCCTATCGCATGCGATAAAACCAATGTAAAACCAGTTTAATAATGTCATATCAATCATAAATTCTGCAGATGGCACAAATTGCATGGTGGTAAAATCTAATGATATTTATTTCTTTTATTTTTATTTGTATGATTGTTTAAATGATTTGGTTTGAAATGTCTGTTACAAGTGGTATTAGAGCTCAAGTTTACAACACTGAGGCTTTTGGAATATATTATATATATATAAATTTATATATATAATATATTATATATATATATATATATATTATTATATATATATATATATATATATATATATATAGCAAACTAAGTGGATGTGAATGGTTGAACACGAAGATAAAGACAAAAAGAACAGAATGCAGAGGAGTTCCAAACCGCTAAACCAACCAGGAGCGGCTTATGTAGGGGCTAACCCTAATATGTGGATACAGTTAGGAAAAGAATCTCGACATGCCAATGCGGCCCTACTTGAAACCATTCAACAGTTACGTGTTGACATGACTAATTTGAGAATGGATAATGAGAGCTTACGAAAAGAGCGAGAAATAATTCTAAAAAGCATGTCTGATTGACAAAATCAACGAGGTCCAGACCTCAATGCTGGTAACGGAGGGAAAATTGCGACAATCCATCAAGGGGAAGATGATACTAAATCAAAGGAAAGACATGAGGATGAATAAGGACGTTCTAATAATGTTTCTAATTAGAAAAACTTAAAAAGACATAAAGTTGAATTACAAGGGGAATTCAAAAAGATAAAACCCTCAATCTTTGAAGGTGAATCAGAGGAAGCGACGAAAGCATGGTTAATCAATATAAATAAATATTTCCAAATCTATGACTATAATTACAAACTTAAGGCGTGGTTGGAAGTTTATCAATCAAGAAGTAAGGACACCCTTTGGTGTGAAGAAATAAAAACTGTAAGGAAAATTGATGAAGAGCAGGTCACATGGGAAGAATTTCAAAAGCATTTCAAGGATAAATATTTAACATAGCGCTATTATGATGAAAAATAGAAGGAGTTCCATGATTTAAGGTTGGGAGAATTAACTATGGATGAATATGTGATGAACCTAGGCATTGCAACAATAATGTTGCAACTCCCAGGGCTACCAGCTTTACTTATCAACCAGGGGTTCGTACAAACTTGGAGGTGAGAGTGCTATATGCACAAGTAGAAGTGAAGGTCCTGCCTATTGTCACTGTTTGTCTGGAAGGAGACCTCAGGGGTTCCAAGCCAAAATTTTATAGAGTCAGAAGAAGCTTAATTATTTGATGGAAGGGGAGAAAACTTATTCTAAGAGAGAGCTACTCTACTACAGTAATGAATAAAACAACATGAAATGCTAAACTTACACCATAATCTAACTAACCAATTAAACATCTATGCTAAGAAGGATTGCTAAATCAACATTAACCTAATGTTAATTATCTAAGCTACAGAAGTAAAGAGTATCAAAACTAGACTAAGGTGTAATAGAGAAACTTAGGCTAAATTAGATTTCAAGTGGATAAATAAATCGGAGGTCGAAATCAGTGAAAGGAGGACGTGAGGGAGCAATAGTTCAGAAGAACTATTGGATCAGTCGGGTGAAAGGCAAATGAATAGCGGAGATTGGATCATAGGAGGTTACATAGATATATGGGCGAGCAGGGTTAACTAACAAGATGAATGGTGGAGATTATATTGTGGCGATTGAGTGAATATATGAATGAATAGGGTTAACCGGAGATGGATGACTGAGATTATATCATAGGGGCTAAGTCAAGAGATGGATAGACACTATTAATCGGTATATGGATGACGAAGATTAGATCACAGGAAAAAGAAATGTGTGGAAATGACGGAGCAGGTTTAGAGGGCAGTAAGCTATTTATCACATGCCCTCAAAGCTTTAAGTGGTTTTCTAAAATTTTGCGCGATTAGATTAACTGGGCGACACGCAGCACAGAGAAACCACTCTCATCGCGTGCCCTCGGGCATATAATGATCAGACATAAATCTAAATGATATCGTGCGATAGTTGTTGAATCAGATAGGGCTGATCAACGATAGAGATCAGCCAAGCTAGTTGGCGATCGGGTGAAGCAACAGCCGTCGGATCAGGCGAGGTAGAACAATGGTGGGGACTTGAAGTTCATAAAGTGAGTGGGGACTCCACACAAGGCAACAGTTGGAGAAAATAGTGAATCAGATGGTGATTGTGAAGGTTTGTTGGTGATCCAATGATGATGAAGCAATGGATGAGGAACGTGTTGGAGGCGGTTTCAAATGAAAATGACAGAGAGAACTAGTGATGGTGAACCAGTAACTACGTTAAACATCAAACTCCATAGCTCATGTGAGAACCAGAGACTATGTTTTTGGGGTTGCTGGAGGGTCCCTTCCTCAAATCATGGTCCCAGAGGGAGGAGATGATGCCAAGACACCTGCGCACAACCTAATAGTGATCTTTTTCCTTTAACTAACCTGTGAACTGAAAGAAGGTATAAATGAAAGTAAACTGAAACACAACACAGATGAACAAAACCACAAAGCTACTTCAGCAAATAACCAATGAAAAGCCATGAATTTACTTAAGCAAATGAACAAGTAAACTAGAAAGCTATTTAAGCAGGTAAATAGAACCAGGAAGCTACTTAAACAAATGAACAGAATAAAATTGTATGCTAGCATAAATGTATAGTAAAGAGGAGTCGTGGCTTCTTAGGTCATTCCCTAACCCAAGAGCTTCAACCCTTGGAGCTCAGAGCTGGCTTAAACAGAACTCATTCTTATTAGGAAAAACCATGGATTACAGAGAAAATTGTTACAAGTCTTTGTAGCTCAGAACAAAAACAGAATTTTACAACAGAAGTTCGAAAAAATAATGAGGTCCTAAGCCTCTCTATTTATACATCTGAAGTCTATAACGACTTCCTTCCCATTAGGGAGGCTTGGCTCCCAACTTTAGATAAATTATTTTCTGTCCTTTTCACATGCTCAGTTGTCCTCTAGTCTCCAAAGTGATGATTGTGTGCACTTCGAGCTATTGATGGAATATCTAAGTGGAGGGGTAGTAAATGATGAGGATTTATCTCCTATAGTTACTCTCCCTTGTCCCATTCTAGTTTTACCCAAGGTATTCTCCATAGTTCCTTGCATTTATCCTTTTATCCTTTATCTTTGTCATAGTTCCTTGTATTCATTCCTTATTCCTGCATTACATGCACATTAGACCGCAAAGCCAAATATCCAACTCTAACTCATTTCATAAACAAAATATAATCAAAAGTATGCAATAAGTTGTGAGAATAGTTGGTTTGACTAAGGTAGGAGGTGAATTAAGGCCAATTAAGGCCCATATAATTACTCAATAATGAGGCTCATCATCACCCCTCTACTGAAAGTGTTGCTCATCCTTTGAGCAACTTATTCAATGTCCATGCCCTTCATGGCTCTGGTAGCCTCTTTTACATCCTATTCTTTTGTTGTGGTCTCTTCTTCTTGTTTATACAGTCCTACTTTCCTTTATACTTCTTCCCACTGCCTCTTTTCTTCTTCTTTTGTTCTCCCCTCTAGCATCCTTAGGAGTAGTGGTAGATTGAGTTTCAGGCCTATCCATTTGACCTTCAACCTTTGCATTGATTGCTTATACATAGGTGTTATATTGAGTGCCTCTCTCAACCTTTGAGGGGAGTGATATTATTTAATCTTCAAGCTGTCTGGGAGTGTTTTCCATCTCCTTCAGTAGGCATGTATATCATCATCTCTTAGCAGCCTAAACATATCCTCAAAATGTGAAATCACTTGATCTTGGGCAGCAATATATCTAAGTGATAGCTGAGGATTATTTGCAATTAGATTATGGGTGTTGATTAGGGCCATGGGATTTGATTGTCCAACTCTGATGAAAAGAAGTTCATTTTTCTCTCTGGCAAATAGTATTTTTGTCTTTACATCCATTGACTTCTCATGGTTCATCCATGATGCCAAAACCATTAATTGTAGATCTCCTAGCACTACGTTAGGATCCCAAATATTCATATCTATGAGAGCCATGTTATGCAAGTAAAACGCAACCATTTTGGCTAGTGCATTTTGATCACAAATGTCAATAAATTGTCTGCGGTCCTAAAATGGCATGGTGCTCCTTTGTGCTAGTGTTTTAATATGAAATTTCAGCCATTGTTCTCTGAGGAAAAAAACATAGGATTTAGCTAGCATCCTACACTGGATGGCCTCCAAGGAGAGGCTGGTCATACATGCTAGCTGGTTTTCCTTTTCCTGCAATTGTCCTCTCTATTTTTCTTATCTTCTTCCTTTTATTTTTCTCTCTCATCTCCATTAGTTTCTTCTTCTGTCTTAACATCATCCTCCTTATGTTTCAACTTGTTCCTCTATATTAGTTTCTTCTTTATTCATCTCATCCCATCTAGCTTTGTATCTTCTTCTTGTTTTGCCTCCTCCTCATTGATAGAAGGACTAACATCATAGATGAGGGTTTTGATGTCATCCTCTACTAGTAAGTCTCCGAAGACTGGCCATTTTTATAGGGATCCTGAGGTTTTGGAGGGCATCCTTAATGAGGATCTTGATCAACCCATGGCGAACTAACTGCTGGGAATGTCCTTCCTTTACTTTGTTGCTAGAGTCTATGAATGATTGCATCAAGAAATAAGGTATGTTGAGTCTTTGGTGCACTGGTGTTTCTACCCCAAATCTTAGTTCTTCAAGCATTCTGAAATGGTTGCCATAACATTACTGTATCTATGGACTCTTGCATCCTCTTTTGCCTTATTAAAGAATTTTCGTTTTTCCCCCTTTTCACTTATAAACCAACTACCTCTTAACCTTTACAAATTTTGAGTCAAATGATGCATATGAGTGAGTGAGTGGGATACTTACCTGTGGTCTTGATGCCATGTTACAGTTCTCAAAGATCAAAGGTGTTGTTGATGGTTATTCCTCTTCCTCCTTTGCTGCCTGTTGATGCTTTATTAGCTTTTGCAGGTGTTTGTGACTGAAGATTTCGTGTTGTTGTTGCTGCTGTGGAGCTCTTGGATTTGATGTTGTTGTTGTTGTGGAGCTCGTGGATTACCACTTGGTAATGTTTGGTGTCTCCCTTAGAATTTCTTGATCATGTTGTTGGCTAGTGTTGTGAGGATGCTGTAATGAATGGACAAAGGGAGTACGGGTGTATGTAGATGTAGGGATGATGTAATGGTTGAGGTGATTCTATCAGAAAACACAATATTCACCTAAATTTAAGCAATGGAGTGAAAACAATAGAATTGATGGAGGGATGCATGGTAAGGAGTGGAGCAGATGAATATATGTGAGGCAAGGTTCCCTCCGGATCTTCTCTTTGCTCCTTGCTTGTCTTTTTCACCCACCTGCAAATAACAATTATTAATATATATACATATTTTTAAAGAAACACCTAGGCTACCTCAGAGAGGTTTTCACCCTAGATATCTGCCTTGGCACCTCAAGGAAGATTTTCACCCAAGGATCTTCTTACTCTTTTTCATTTTTCTCATCCTTGGGCCACCTTATGAGGTTTTCAACCCAAAGATGGGACTTAGAAGCCTCATGGAGGTTTTCACCTGAATCCTTATTCTTTTGATTTTTCCTTTTTCAGTGACATGATGAGGGAGGAGCTAGAACTTGCTCTACCATCATCATTGTCTTACTGTCAATGAACTCTTGTTTTGATAAAGGCCTCTTGTACATTTTCAATATATGTCCATTAACTAGCAATGGAATGGCTTCTTCATCAATATTTCTGATTTGCACTAAACCATTGTCATGGCATCTTTCCACCACATAAGGTCCGAGCCATCTTGTCCTTAGCTTTCCCTTGAAGTCTTTAAACCTAGAATCATATAACAATGCCCAGTCTCATTCTTGAAATTGCTTCTCCTTGATGTGCTTGTCATGTCAGATCTTCCTCTAAAGTTGAACTATCTCTGTATGTAGGAGGGCCTGCATTTTGAATTCATCCAAGCCATTCAAATGTAACAACCTTTCTTTCTGTGCATGACTGAGATCTAAATCTAGCTAGGTTGTCGTCCTCATTGTGCTATATTCAAATTCAATGGAAAACACAACCTTTTTACCATAGACCAGCTCATAGGGTGTAAATCCAATGGTGGTCTTCCATGTTGTATTGCAGGCCCAGGTGGCCTCAACTAGTCTCTTTGCCCAGTCCTTTCTACTGTTGCTCACTACCTTGGTTAAGATGTTCTCTAGTGCCCTATTGGTCACCTCCACTTGCCCATTATCTTGTGGATGATAAGGAGTGGAGGTCCTATGCTTGATTCTGTGATGGCTAAGTAGTTCTTCAATCATGTTGGAGGTAAACTAGTTGCCTTGGTATGTGACTAGTTCTCTAGGGTATCCAAATTTATAGAATACATTCTCCCTTACGATCTCAGCCACCTTCTCTTCAGTTGTTGCCTTTATTGCCTTGGTTTCAGCCCACTTAGTCAAATAATCAGTGCACACAAATATGTGTTATTTTTGCTTTGAAGGAGGGTTGATAGGCCTAATGAAGTCCATGCCCCACTTATCAAATGGCTCGAAAGTCACTTGAGGTTGTAGGGGCATTTTATCTCTTGGAGTAGGCTTTCCCATCCTCTGGCACCAATCGCACTGACTAATATACTTTTTCACATCTTGATGAAGAGTAGGCCAATAATAGCCTACTTGCAACACTTTGAATGTTGTCCTCTTTGCTACAAAGTAACCTCCACAAGGCCCATCATGATAGGTCAAAAGGATGTCAAAGACTTCCATTTCCCTTACACACCTTCTTAAGATTTGATCTGGGCCAAGTTTGAATAGTTTGCTCCAAATCCAGGTGAAGGGGGTGCTCTTTCTAACTATCTTGCTCTTTTCTTTGGAGGAAAAGTTTGGTGGGAACTGTGATGATACTAGATAGTTTGTTATATCTCCAAACCATGGGGAGAGAACTAAAATATCATCTGGTAACTGATCATCCACCATTCCTTCTTCACCTGCAAGAAGATTCATCTTATATAGAAAGTCAGCAACAACATTTTCCTTACCAGGCTTATCAACAATAGTTAGATCAAAGTACTATAATAAAAGCAACCATCTTATGATTCTAGCATTCACATCTGGTTTATTCATTAAATATTTGATTGCAGCATGATCAGTATTCATAAATGTTTGGTAGCCTGTAATGTAATGCTTAAATTTGTTCAATGAATGCACAACAGCCAGGAGTTCCTTTTCGGTCACAGTATAGTTTAGCTCAGCCTTTGATAGGCTCTTACTGGTAAAATATATGGCATAGGGAAATTTCTCCTCTTCCTAACCTAAGGTTGCTCCTATGGTTTTGTGTGAGGCATTAGCATGAATATGAAAAGGGAGGGCCTAGTTTGGGCCTCTAAGGATTGGTGCAGTGGTTAACTTACCCTTTAGAATGTTTAAGGCCTATTAACAGCTCTTTGACCATATAAACTCAATCTTTGGCCAACAATAAAAAAAAAAGGAGAGGCCAACTTGCTAAAGTCCTTTATGAACCTTCAGTAGTATCCAACTAATCCTAAGAAACTTCTGACATATCTTTGCTTTTATGGAGGTGGGACCCTTTGGATGATTGCAATTTTGTTTGGGTTGATCTGAAATTCACCCTATGAGTGATCACAGTTAAAGAATTATTGAATGAAGTTATTATACACTCATGTGTTGGTGTGTGTCTATGTTATGTAGGAAACTGATCGATTAGATTGCAAATACACAGACACTTGAAATGGAAAATAGTAGGGAAAAAATAGTAAGCAATACAAGAACACAACAGATTAATAAGGAGTTCGCCCTATCCTCCAGGGCTACATCTCCGATCCAGCTCCCAGTGGTGGCCTTCTTTTATTGTGTCTTAAAGCAGAGAATTACAATGAAGGAGCTCAGCATGAGTCTCCTAAAATAGAATTTTCTTGGCAGGGTGGTTCTTGGATTCCCCAAGCCACTAGAGTACACAGACTCTTTGTCTTGCCAACTCTTTGACCTCTCTGGTCTTTAATGGAAGGAGCCCAATGCGGTGCTCAGTCCTGATAGATCCTCTCAGGGATGACTTGAACCTCTCAAGCTCTCTGGTGCTCGACACTACCTTTGGTCAGCTCAACTCTCTATCTTCTTTCTGCTTTTTCTTTACTTCATTGTCTTTTCTTTGTTTTCTCCGTCTTTTGTCTTCTTCTCCGTCTTCAATGTTCGGTGTCTTCTGCTTTGTCTATTCATGGCTTTAGAGCTAGTCGTTCTCATGGCTGTTCGATTCCCCTTCTACCTCCATCGGATCATCTCCTGCTGCTCGCTTGGAGTCTCTTGTTTCGACGTCATCATCAGGCTCACAGGCAGTGGCCACTTGTCCTCCTATGAACGGCACCAGCTTTGCCTCGTCGGTTCAGTTTCTTCAGTTACATCGAGAAATGACTCATCCGCCACCTTTGCATTAAATCGGACCTCAAATCCTTACATATCACGGTTTAGTCCCCCGTCAATTCTATCTTTTCCATCGAGCGTGATCTCAGTCGTTAGATCTGGAGCCCCCAGATCCAATGCCATTCGCTCATTTTGTGTTGTTGACTTGCTTGACCATTAGCATGTGATGAGTGGCAGTTTTCTCTCTCTTTCGCTTGCCATGCATCAACCGTTGAGTGGAAGCGCTCCATTTTCACCAAATCTACTTACCGCCCAAGGGTGCCCCCAATAAATACCACTATTTTTTAGAGCATGGGTCCTGCCTTGGCTTTTAGCCTTTTCCCCATGGTTTTTCCAAACTCCCATGTGACCGAGCGCTTGGGGCCTCTCCTTCTCGAGGGGTTTTTCCCAGCCTGTGCATCAAAACTGCCTCCTTTTCCCGATCTGGGCTTCCCAAGTGCTAGTTTTTCCTCCTGCACAGTCTCCATGGGCCTCAGTCAGTGCGCTTTGACCAAGGTCCTCGTCGTTCCACGCTAGCTGCCAGCTTCCACTGTTTTTAGAGGTGTTTCTAACTGCTGCTCTTAATTCTTTGAATTCTATCTCGACCTGATACTGGCATGGTTCTTTTTATTATTCTTCATGGATCCAATTCAGATCACAACCTTCCCACTTAAAAGCTTTTGGACCACCAAAAGTTGGTTTTTCAAGCATCGACTAAGTGAGGATACAATTTTCTCACTTGTCCAATCTCTATCCATTTTGCACTGCTCGGCTTTGAACCCTTGAGCCCCAATCTGAGGTACTTAACATCTCCTCTACACGTCATCCTCACCTTCCTATCCAAGACTCTGTCTTCCTGCAATTCATTCAGATATTCATGTAGCAGGTCATCAATGGAAGGTGATTGACTTTTCTCTTCAGGATCCTTAATCATTGAAGGTTCAAATAGTCCCAAGAAATCTACATTTAGGACTAAGTAGATGTGCATGTAAGCTGGTAGATCAAGGCGAAAAGCATTTTCACCAATCCTCTCAAGTATCTTAAAGGGTCTATACCTTATGGGTTTTAGCTTTTTACCTTCACCTTGCATCTTGTTTTTGTTGATATATAGCCAGACCTGGTCACCAACTTGAAAATTATGCTCCAACTGATGCTTGTCATGCCTTGCCTTGTACTTGGCTTGGCTCTTTTCTAGCTGTCCCTCTACTGCCTGGTGGATCTCTTGGATTTGTTCAATGAACCTAGTTGCCTTGTCCACATCACTGTGTCCATCAACCATGGTGTCTTTACCAAAGACAAAATCCAAAGGAGACCTTGATGTGAAACCAAAACAGGTCTCAAAAGGAGATCTCTATGTAGAAGAATATTTCACTCTATTGTAAGCATGCTGCACATAACACAAGTGTTCATCCCAAGGCTTAGGATGTTTGCTGCAATATCCTCTAAGTAACTGGATCATTTCCCTGTTAACTACTTCTGTCTGGATGTTAGTTTGTGGATGAAAAGTTGTGCTTTTCTTTAGTTTGGTCTCCATCAATTCCCACAGACTCGAAAAAAACTTCCCCACAAATCCGGTGTCTCAATCTAATACAATAGAAGTGGGTAATCCAAAATGAAACCATACATGTTCAAAGAGTAGTTTTACAGTTTGTTCAGTTGTAATCTGTTTATTACAAGGTATCAAAATGCACATTTTGCTGAACCTATCCACAAACACATATAGATAATCATGACCTTTTCTAGACATCAGCAGCCCCCCAACAAAATCCATGGAAACACTTTCCCAAGGGTGAGAAGGAACTGGTAATGGAGTGTACAAGCCTAATTTTCTATTGTTGGGCTTGCTTTTAGCACACATAGTACACCCTCTTACATATCTAGAAATTGTCTCATTCATTTTTGGCCACTAGCAAAATCTTTCCAGCTGTGCAACTGTTTTACTTACCCCAAAGTGACTTGATATCATAGAAGTGTGTGCTTCTCTAATTATTTTTACTCTCTCAGTTTGTGGAATGCAGAGTTTCCCACAATGATATAAGAGTCAGTCCTTCACATGATAATCCAATTCTCCTACTCTTTTGCCTTAAATCAAAGTTGCATATACATCTTTAAAGTCTATATCTTGAGCATAATGTTCAATGTAGCTTTCATGTAGCACAGAATTATGCTCAAGTATAGTAGATGCACTTATAATGGGTCTAGATAACATGTTTGCAACTTTGTTGTGTATGCCCTTTTTATATCTGATGACTAAATGAAACTGTTGTAGAAAACCCATCCA
>APFE030651434.1:59299-84099 GCA_000404065.3 Pinus taeda
TAGTTTGGGAGTGTAGATATTGAAGTGGTTGATGATCAGTATGTATTACTGTCTCTTTGCCCATTAAGTAATGTTTCCACTTTTTCACACTCTGAACTAATGCATACAATTCTTTATCATATCTAGGATATTTAACTACTGCATGATTAAAAGTCCCAGAATGATAACATATGGGTTTACCGTGTTGTGTCAACACTGCTCCCATGGCATAGTCACTAGCATCTGTTTGGATCTCAAATGGTCTTTGTAGATCAAGCAGTGCTAGTACAAGGGTTGTACTAATCTTTTCTTTTAAGGTGTCAAAGGCTTTCTAATGTTTTCCACCCCACTGAAACACCTTGTTCCATCCTATTAAAGCATGTAAGGAAGCTGCAATTGAGGAAAAGTTAGAAATGAACTTCCTCCAATATTGTGTTGCTCCTAAGAAGCTTCTTACTTTTGTAGTAGGCTTGGGTTTACGCTAGTTTATAATGACTACCAGTTTAGAGGGATCTATTCTTAATTCACCACCCCCTACTATATGACCCAAATAATTTAGAGATGTTTTTCCAAATTCACATTTTGAGAGTTTAACATGAAGTTTTACTCTTTTCAAAACATCTAGTGTCTGCTTAACATGCTTTAAATGTTCCTCCCGTGTCTTACTAAAAATCAGAATGTCATCCAGATACACAATAGCAAAATCATCAAGAAAAGGCCTAAGTACATCATTCATTAATCACATGAAAGTAGAAGGAGCATTAGTTAAGCCAAAAGGCATAACCAGCCACTCATGCAATCCCTGCTTTGTTTTGAAAGCAGTCGTCCATGCATCTTGTTCTGCAACTCTGACCTGATGGTATCCACTGTGCAAGTCCAGCTTGGTGAAATGAACAACTTCCTTCAATTGATCTAAAAGATTATCTATGTGAGGAAGGGGATAACGATTTTTTATTGTTATCTTATTCAGTGCTCGGTAGTCAATGCACATTCTCCACGAGCCATCTTTCTTTCTCACCAAAACTATTGGTGACCCACATGGTGAGGTGCTAGGCCTG
Organism: Pinus taeda; assembly: GCA_000404065.3. NCBI lineage: Eukaryota > Viridiplantae > Streptophyta > Pinopsida > Pinales > Pinaceae > Pinus > Pinus taeda. The sequence continues at coordinate 60,337 of APFE030651434.1, forward strand.
ATGAACCCTGTTTCGAGCAACTCCTACACCTGCTTCTTGATTTCAGCATTCTCTAAAGCAGACAACCTGTACATTCCAATGTTAGGCAATGGAGCATCTTGCTGCAAAATAATATCATGTACTATTTCCTTTTTGGGTGGTAGACCATCAGTAAGAATTGTTTGCATGAATTTATCATTGTTTTCATCTACCCTGAGTTTATGAGAGTATAATTGTTTTTGAGCTTAGAGCTCTTACAAAGTATTCGATTCCATGTTTAACAAGTAGATACTTGTTCTCAGCTCTATATAAAACAACTTTTCTATCATACAAGTAAGGACTTCCTAAAACAATTCCACATATATCCAAAGGAATTATGTCTAGCTCAACCTCATCTACAAATGTTGACCTAAAAGAAAACTTGAATTTGCACTGTCTAGTCACTTGTAGTTGTGCTTTATCATTCAACCATTCTAATGGGTATGGTTTCTTGTGAGATGTAGTTGCTAATCCCAATTTCTTTACAATTGCTTCAGAAATCAAATCTACTTGTGAGCCACTATCAAACAAAGTATCAATCTTTTGATATTTGGAAACAACTCGAATATGGAAAAGCTCATGTCTTTTTCTCTCATACTCTTCATCAATAATAGATTGTGCAGAATTACTAGTGGATGCTTTAGAATTCTTACCTTTTATACCTGTGGCTGCAATGGTTGTTTCATCTCCCGAGTCTAACCCCAAATCTTTTTGAATAGCTGCAGCAATCTTCTTCTTCTTTCCCTCAGACTTCTTAGGTCTCAGGTCTGGATGCAGAATCCAACAATGTTCATCATCATGCCCATCCTTTTTACAGTGGTTGCATGAAGCTTTGTTTTTATGTGCAGTGTTAGCCTTCCTTGCTTTCCACTTCTGTTTTCTTTTCTCCTTGCTCTTGCTTGTAGTGGGTTGGGATGGTCCCCCAACTTCTAGATTTCCATTCTTTCCTCTAGCTTATAGATGAGTAGCTTGTACAAATACCTCATCTATACTAGTGGGATTAAACATGAGGATGGTATGCCTCATGTAGTTGTGTAGACCACCAATGTACTTTAGAAGAGTCTCTGGTGAGTCTAATGAGATTCCTAGAATTAGTGCTCTCTTTCTAGATTCTTGAGTGTATTCCTACACACTTTTCCCTTTCAACCACCAAAGAGTTTGCCAACTCATCATGGCTTGTTGCATGTAGGCCAATGGATAAAATTGCTTCTTAATTGCAGAAACAAATTCATTCTAGACAGAGATAGTCTTACCATGTCTTTTCATGTCAACTTGGGTTCTGCCTTCCCACCAAACCAACGCAGTGCCTCCTTGGCATAGGCTTGCCGACTGAATCTTGCTTCTGTCTGAATTGATGTTCTGTACTCTACAATAAACATTAATTTGTCTAATCCAATTGTCCAACTTTTCAGCATTTAGCTCTCCATCATATATAGGCAAGTCGAATTTAACATCTAGTTTGATCAAAGATGCTTTCTTATTATGCACAGGGCTATTAGGAGGTGTGAGAAATTTTTCCTCTTTTCCTTTTCCCTTTGAGTGGTCATGGGAATGAGACTCATCTTCTTCCTTATCTTGCTTGGAACCTGATGAATCTTCATCTTTATGCTTTCTAAATTCCCTATACATTTCTTCTACCATAGACTTTATAGCTAGGAAACTTTCTATGAATTGAGGGTCTGGTCCCACAAAAACTTCCTCTGACATTGTCTTCCAAGGATAGACTCTCCCAATTTCAGGATTAGTTTTGACCAACTCTCCCTCTCCTAATTTGAGCTTTGATCTAGTGATAATTCAACAGCTAAACCAACACAAGCTTGTCTAACCTTACAAAAACTTTGATACCACTTGATCTGAAATTCACCCTATGAGTGATCTCAGTTAAAGAATTATTGAATGAAGGTATTACAGACTCATGTGTTGGTGTGTGTCTATGTTATTTAGGCAACAGATCGATCAGATTGAAAATACACAGACACTTGAAATGGAAAACAACAGGGAAAACATAGTAAGCAATACAAGAACACAACAGATTAATAAGGAGTTCACCCTATCCTCCAGGGCTACATCTCTGGTCCAGCTCTTAGTGGTGGCCTTCTTTTATTGTGTCTTAAAACAGAGAATTACAATAAATGAGCTCATCATGGGTCTCCTTAAACATAATTTGCTTGGTAGGGTGATTCTTGGATTCCCTAAGCCACTAGAGTACACAGACTCTTTATCATACTAGCTCTTTGACCTCTCTAGTCTTTAATGGAAGGAGCCCAATGTGGTGGTCAGTCTTGACAGATCCTCTTAGGGATGGCTTGAACCTCTCAATCTCTCTGGTGCTCAATGCTGCCTTTGGTCAGCTCAGCTCTCTGTCTTATTTCTGCCTTTTCTTTGCTTCAATGTCTTTTCTTTGTTTTCTCTATCTTTTGTCTTCTTCTTTGTCTTTGATGTTTGGTGTCTTATGCTTTGTCTGTTCATGGCTTTAAAGTGATTCGTTCTCATGGCTATTCGATTCCCCTTCTACCTTCGTCGAATCATCTACTGTTGCTTGCTTGGAGTCCCTTGTTTCGACATCATCATCAGGCTCACAAGGAGTGGCCACTTGTCCTCCTACGAATGGTGCCAGCTTTGCCTCATTGGTTCGGTTTCTTCAGTTACGTTAGGAAATGACTCATATGCAACCTTTGCGTTAAATTAGACCTCAAATCCTTATATATCGTGATTTACTCCCCCCATCAATTCTGTCTTTTCCATCAGGCGTGATCTCAACCATTAGATCTGGAGCCCCCATATCTGATGCCATCTGCTCATTTCATGTGGTTGACTTGCTCGACTCTTAGCGCATGATGAGCAGTGGTTTTCTCTCTCTTGTGCTTGCCACGTGTCGGCTGCTGAGTGGAATCGCTCTGTTTTCACCAAATATGCTTATCGCCCAAGGGTGCCCCCAATAAATACCACCAATTTTTGGCCCGCGGGTCCTGCCTTGGCCTTTAGCCTTTCCCCACGGTTTTTTCTAGATCCCATGCGACCAAGCACTTGGGGCCTCTCCTTCTCGAGTGGTTTTAACTAGTGATGCATGATTAGTGTTAATCGCGCATCAAAAACTACCTCCTTTTCCCAATCTGGGCTTCCTAGGGGCTAGTTTTGCCTCCTGCGCAGTCTCCATGGGCCTCAGTCAGCGCGCTTTGACCGAGGTCCGACACTGGCTGCCAACTACCACTTTTTTTAGAGGTGTTTTTGACCGCTACTCTTAATTATTTGAAGTATGTCCCGACCCGATACTGTCATGGTTATTTTTATTATTCTTCATGGATCCGATTCGGATCATGGGTCCACTTGTAGTCCTTGCTGAGATATTGAATGACCTAGCACAGTCCCTTCAGTCATTAAGAATTCACACTTTTCTGGACTGAGAGATAGATTCATTTCAATGCATTTGTGTAATACTTTGCCTAGGTTAGTCAGGGCTACTTGGAAATCATAGCCATAAGGTGCAAAATCATCCATATATATTTCCACAGCATCATGTACTAATTCAACAAAAATACTTAAGACTGCCCTCTGGAAAGTGGCAGGAGCATTGCATAGGCCAAAATGGAGGACCTTATAGGAAAAAGTACCCCAAGGACAAGTGAAGATGGTCTTATCCTGGTCTTCTGGGCAGATTTGGATTTGGTTGTACCCACTGAATCCATCTAGGAAATAAAACAATTTCATCCCTGCCAAGCCATCTAGCACTTGGTCAATGAAGGGTAGGGGAAAATGATCCTTCTTTGTGGCTATGTTCAACTCCCTATAATCAACACAAATCCTCCACTTACCATTTTTCTTGGGAACTAACACTAAAGGATAGACCCACTCACTGTCTGAGATAGGGTAAATGAATCCCGCATCTAGCAGTGTTTACAGTTCTTCTTTGACTATGTCTTTAAGAGCTGGATTCATCCTCCTTTGTGGTTATCTGACTGGACTACAACCTTCTTTGATGTATATGTGGTGAGTACAGACTGAGGAGTGTACTCCCTTCATTTCTTTATAACTTCAAGCGAAGGCTTCTACGTTCTCTCTCAACATGTGGCATAGATTTTCCTCTCCTAAAGCAAAAAGAGGGGTTAATGTTCAAAGTCTTCTTTCAGCCAAATTCTATGGTTTTGACATAGAGTGGGTTGGAATTGGCCAAGAATAAGTTAATTGGATGATTGTTCTGGGCCTCCTTTACTTCATCTTCTAATGGCAGTGAACTAGGAGTTGGACTTTGCAGCAGGTGTTCAATTAAGTCATCCTCATCTTGTTGTCCTCCTCATATGGTTGTTTCAAAAGAATAAATTTGGGCAGAATAAACTTCATCTTCTTCCTCCTCCTCTAACCATAAAGGTAAATCGTGCTCTAGGGTAGGTTGAGCAGGAGGGTATAAGACCAATTGTTTGGACATATGCCCAATCTTGATGGTCATATTCCCAGCTCTGTAGCTAATGTAAGCATTAGCTGTGGCCAACCATGGCCTCCCCAGGATGAGAGGGTAACTAGTGAGCTTAGCCTTAGGCTGGAGAACTAGGAAATCTATAGGGTACTCCTAGGAGTCAATGGAGACCATCAAATCCTCCACAATTCCCTCAGGGGTGACTGTGGAATGGTCTACAAGTTGCAAAACTATTGTTGTCTTCCTTAATGACCCTTGGAGGTTGAGCTTGAGCATGGTGTCCTTAGTCATCACATTAATGGTAGCCCCAAGATCAATCTGAGTGTGTGAGACAATGGTGCCATTGATGTTCACGTCTACTACAGGGCTTCCAGGGTCTAAATATTTTGGACATATTACATGCCCCAACATTAAGACAGACAGCTACCTAATGACATTAATGGTAGGGGCAACCCTTCTTCTTCTTCCTGGATGCTTGAAGCACTTCTCCTTAATCAACTTATTGTAAATAGGGGCATATTTGATTGCATGGGGAAGGGGCATCTTTACACATGGGCTTTTCAATTCTCCCAGAAGTTCAGTTTATTCTAGGGTAGGCTGGAGTGTTTGGGCTAGTCTTTCAAGAAAGGGTGGATTTACTTTAAGGTTGCTTTCCTCTTTTTTTTCCTCAACCTCCCTATGTGGAGAGCGAGGTTGGTTGTCTGGGAGAATTCTCCCAGATCTTAGGTTGATCTCCTAAATTTCTACAACATAAGCTGGGTATGATGTCTCTCCATTGTATGCTTGTTGAGCCTGCCTATTGTTTGGGTTCAGATTTGGATGGGCAGGCATCTGGGTTTTCTTAGGTGGAGCAAAGTGCAGGAGTTGTGGCTAGTTAGGTGGTGGAGAAAATAGGGTTAGAACATTGTTGAATTGGGGCCTTCACCCATGGGATGGGGTATTCCATTGATGTTGTGGCTAAACATAAGGTTGAAATGACTGGTTGGCTGGATAGGATTGATATTGAGATGCATAGGACCAAGGAGGGGGTGTAGACCAGGAAGGAAGAGCAGGGGGTCCCTAAGAAGGTATAGTTGTGGTTTGGTTGGGGTTGTAATATGCATGGGATGACCCTTGCATACCCCACTAGTATGGTCTAGGCCCATGAGGTTTTCTTTGGTTGATGTAGCAAAGTTGCTTAGTGACCACTTCAGCTCCTTGATATAAAACTTTAAGTATAAGTAAAGAAGGGCACTTGTATGTGGAGTGTTTTTCTTCACAGACTGAGCAAATCTTAACACAGTTTAATGGACATTCGTTCCTAGGATGCCTCCTAGTGCATCTAGGACAAAAGATGCCCAAGGCTCTCTCTACTTCCTCTTTCTTCCTTTTGATGTTCATGGTGTCTAATTTCAAGGCAAGAGTTTGCATCATATCACTTTTGAAGTCTTCCAGCATATTTCCAATTCACCTTTGATGGATAAGTTAGAGGATGATGTACTGGCCATAGGTTGACTACCCCTAGCCTTCTTCTTGCCTGACCTAGAATGGTTTCTAAAGACAATATTGATATCCTCATAGAGTAATTGGTAGACATCTCCTCCTGCTACCATATGTAAGGTATTCAAAATATCTTCCCTTACTCCTCTAAGCATAACCAACTTTAGTGACTTAGGGTCAAGTGTGCACCTAGCCCTTTTGTAACTAAGCTGGAATCTTTCTTCATAATCTTCTAGGGATTCATCGTAGCCTATGGTCATCCTAAAAATCTCTTCTTTAGTATCCTTTTACCTACAGTAGTCCCTATATTTATTGTTAAAAGTTTGTTGCACCTGAGCCCAAGTTGTGATGCTATCTCCAGGTAAACCCATGAACTAGCGTAATGCTGCATCCTTGAGGGTAGATGGCAATAGTTTTAACTTTTGCTCATCATTTGTATAGTTATAGGTTCGGTATATAACAACAAACTCAAATAATAAAGTGTAAGGGTCTTTTGTGGTCAGGCAATGGAAATGAGGTAGAGCATAGAGGCTTATATTCTTCATCCTAGTGTCCCCATTGGTTTCCCTGATGGGGAAGGCACTCTCAATTCTCTCTCTATCTCCCCTATCATTTTGGTTTCCAACCATTGGTTCAGTAGGAATGGTTTCTTCCTCTTCTTATTCTTCTGTAGGTTCCTTAAATAGGTAAGGTTGCTCACCTAAACGGTCTCCCAATTCACCATCACTGAAGAAGAGAGAAGGTTGCCTATTGGATGCAATGGGGGTATTTGACAAGAATTTCCCTGAATTGTCCCTAATCCTACAAGGCATGAAAGGAAATGTTTTGGGGTTGGTTTTTGTAAGACTTTGTTAAAGATAGAAAGTACTTACAGAATGGAAAGGAAAGAAGATAATGACAATTGAAAGAAAGAAATAAACTAGATTACTTTTGTAGAAATAAACTAATGGAAGAAAGTTGAAGACTAGAATTAGAAGAAAATAAAGTACGGAGACTAGAAATAGAAGAAAACAATAATTACTTCTACTTAGACAACTCCTCAGCAACGATGCCAAAAAGTGATGAGCCTAGGTATTGCAACAATAATGCTGCAACTCCCAGGGCTACCAGCTTTACTTATCAACCCGGGGTTCGCACAAACTTGGAGGTGATAGTGCTATATGCACAAGTAGAAGTGAAGGTCCTACTTGTTGTCACTGTTTGTTTGGCAAGAGACCCTAGGGGTTCCAAGAAAAATTTCTATAGAGTCAAAAGAATCTTAATTCTTTGATGGAAGGGAGCAAACTTATTCTAAGAGAGAACTACTCTATTGCAGTGATTAAGAAAACATCATGAAATGCTAAACTTACACCATAACCTAATTAACCAATTAAACAACTATGCTAAGCAGGATTGCTAAATCAACACTAACCTAATGCTAATTATCTAAGTTTCATAAGTAAATAGCATTTAAACTAGACTAAGGTGTAACAAAGAAACTTAAGCTAAATTGGGTTTTAAGTGGAAAAAACAATCAGAGGTCAAAATCAGTGAAAGGAGGACAAGAGGGAGCAACAGTGCATAAGAACCGTTGGATCAGTTGAATGAAAGGCAAATCAATGGTAGATATTGGATCACAGGAGGTTACGTAGATAGATGGGCGAGCAGGGTTAACTAACAAGATGAACGATGGAGATTATATTGCGGTGGTTTAGTGAATAGATGAACGAAAAGGGTTAAACGAAGATAGATGGCTGAGATTATATCATGGAGGCTAAGTCAAGAGATGGATGGATAGGATTAATCGGCAGATGGATAGTGGAGATTAGATCGCAGCAAAAAGAAACGTGTGGAAATGATGGAGTGGGTTTAGAGGGCAGTAAGTTGTTTATCGCTCACCCTCAAAGTTGTAAGTGGCTTTCTAAAATTTTGTGTGATTAGCTTAACTAGGTAATATGTAGCATGGAGAAACCTCTCTCATTGCATGCCCTCATGCAGATAATATCAAACATAAATCTACACGATATCATGCGATAGCCGTTGGATCAAACGGGGTTGATCAATGATGGAGATCAGCCAAGCTAGTTGGTGATCGGGTGAAGTGACAACCGCTGGATCAGGTGAGGCAAATTGATGGTGGGGACTTAAAGTTCATAAAGTGAGTGGTGGAATCCATGCGAGGCAATAGTTGGAGAAAAAATAGTGAATCGGACAGTGATTGTGAAGGTTTGTTGGTGATCGAGCAACGATGAAGCAATGGATGAGGAACGTGCTAGAGGCAGTTTCAAATGAAAATGGCAAAGAGAACCAGTGATTGTGAACCAGTAACTGTGTTAAACAAAAAACTCCATAGCCCATGCGAGAACTAGAGAATGTGTTTTTGGGGTTGCTGGAGGGTCCCTTCCTCAAATCATGGTCCCAGAGGGAGGAGATGAAGCCGAGACACTTACGCACAACTTGATAATGATGTTTTTCCTTTAACTAACATGTGAACTGAAAGAAGGCATAAATGAAAGTAAACTGAAGCACAACATAGATGAACAGAATTAGAAACCTACTTCAGCAAATAACCAATGAAAAACCATGAATCTATTTAAGCAGATGAAAAAGTAAATAAGAAAGTTATTTAAGCAGGTAAAGAAGACCAGGAAGATACTTAAACAAATTAACAGAACAAAACTCTATTATAGCATAAATGTACAATAAAGAGGAATTGTGGTTGCTTGGGTCAGGCCCTAACCCAAGAGCTTCAGCCCTCAGAGTTAACTTAGAAATGGCTTAAACATAACTCATTCTTATTAGGAAAAAACATGGATTACATAGCAAACTGTCACAAGTATTTACAACTCAGAAATAAATAAGAGTTTTACAATAGAAGTCTGAAAAAATACTGATGTCATAAGCCTCTCTATTTATACATCTGAAGTCTCTAATGACTTCCTTCCCATTAGGGAGGCTTGGCTTCGAACTTAAGATAAACTGTTTTCTGTCATTTTCACATGCTTGGCAGTCTTCTAGTCTTCAAAGTGATGGTTGTGTGCACTCTGAACTATTGGTGGAATATCTGAGTGGAGGGGTAGTAAATGAGGAAGATTTACCTCCTATAGTTACTCTCCCTTGTCCCATTCTAGTTTTACCCAAGGTCTTTGCCATAATTCCTTGCATTTATCCTTTTATCCTTTATCTTGGCCATAGTTCCTTGCATTCATCCCTTATTCCTGCATTACATGCACATTAGACCACAAAGCCAAATATCCAACTGTAACTCATTTCATAAACAAAATATAATCAAAAGTATGCAATAAGTTTTGAGAATAGTTGGTTTGACTAAGCTAGGAGGTGAATTAAGACCAATTGAGGCCCATATAATTACTCAATAATGAGGCTCATCAATATGTGAAACGTTTTACCTCTTTATTATGTTATGTACCGTATATGTAGGAATAAAAGGCAAATACTATACATTTTATTAGTAGTCTACCTAACTTCATGAAGGAGAAGCCGGAATTTGATTATCAAAGACAATGGATGACGTTGTGTGAAAAGCATGCATCTGTTATCAGCAAATGAAACAGAAAAGTGAGGGTTTAAAAGGAGGTTTGAATCGAAGGGGAAGAAATTTGCCCCCAAATAGACAGACAAAAATTTCCTGTGGAAGGAATGTACAACAAATACCCTTTAGTAAATTTACATCAAGGAATCAACCAAGGGTCCCAGCATCTACTGAAAACAAGCAGACTAAGGGAGTTAATAAGCTTGCTAATGAGCAGCAACAAAAATAGCCTCTGTAGTGTTGGGGGTGTGGAGAACCCCATTATTACAAAAACTGTCAGCATAGAGCAAGAACAAAGCAACTTTCGAACAAAAAGAAGCTTCCACAATTGGGGAGGTGGCAAGGAGCATTCCCATAATTAAATCTGCACTTGATGACCATCAAACATAATACCAGCCCACCAAGATTGAGTGTGAAGGTATGATCGCTAATCAACCTATCCATATTTTGTTTGATCTGGGTGCTAGCTTAAGCTATGTTAGTCCTAACGTTGTAGAGGGATGCCAGCTGCAAAGTAGTAAATTTAAAAAACCCTGGTTAGTCCAATTAGCGATAGGGGTGAAGCGAAGGGTAGTTGCAAAAATAGAACATTGTCCTGTGGATATTTTGGGACAAAAAAATTATGTTAATTTAAATATACTGCCTTTGGGATCATATGATGTGCTAATAGGGATGGATTGGTTGGAAGGACATTGGTCCTTAGTAGATTGTAAGGGAAACTTTGTTAGTTACCTTACTCAATTAGGACAGAGGAAGGAAATTCAAGGAATTAAGAAAAATATTAAGTTACGTCCTATTACTACTAACCAGTGCGGAAAATGTGTTAGGAAAGGTTGTCAAATTTATGTTGTACAAGTAGGATACACAAATTCCAAGAGAAAAATGACTTCCATGGAAGATATTTCTATTATTCAAGGCTTTGTTGATGTGTTTCCTGAATCCATACCCGGGTTGCCACCTAAGCCAAATATGGATTTTACGATTGAACTGGTTCCAGGTGCAACTCCTATTTCCAGAACTCCTTACCGTATGATTATACCCAAATTAATAGAACTCAAAATGAAGCTACAGGAATTGCTTGATAAAGGATATATCTTCCCCAGTTTGTCCCCCTGGGGAGCCCTTGTATTGTTCGTATGGAAGAAGGACAAAACTTTAAGATTATGTATTGATTATCGTCAGTTGAATAAACTAACTATCAAAAATAAATATCGTTTACTTTGAATTGACAATTTATTCAATCAAGTTCGAGGGGCAAGTGTGTTCTCCAAGATCGATCTAAGATCTGACTATCATCAAATAAGGATTAAGGAAGAAGACATTTGTAAAACTGCCTTTCAAACTCGTTATGGTCATTACAAGTTCGTGGTGTTAACTTTCGGTCTTATGAATGCCCCAACAACTTTTATGAGTTTGATGAACTGTATTTTTCAGCCATACTTAGATAAGTTTGTGTTGATTTTCATTGGTGATATATTGATTTACTCTAAGAATCAGTGGAACATGAAAATCATTTGAGAATTGTATTGCAAACCTTGCAGGACAATTAGTTGTATGTTAAGTATAGCAAGTGTGACTTTTACAAAATTCAGATACAGTATCTTGGCCATGTCATATCAGTGAAAGGTATAATGGTAGATCCGGAGAAGATTAAGACCATTATGGAGTGGGCCACCCCGAAGAATGTTGTTGATATTAGGTCCTTCTTGGGCCTAGCTGGGTACTACCGTCGGTCCATTAAAGGATTTTAAAAAATCGCTTTCCCTATGACTTCGTTACAAAATAAGGGACGAAATTTCCGGTGGACAGTTGAATGCCAACAAATATTTGAGCAATTAAAACATCTACTTACTACGACACCCATATTAAAGGTGGTGGACCCAGAGAAATATTTTTTTGTTTTCACAGATGCAAGTAAAGAAGACGTTGGCAGAGTATTAATGCAAGAGGGGAAGGTTATAGCTTATGAATCCCACAAATTGAAGGAATATGAGCAACGATACTATACTTATGATCTTGAATTAACAACAGTAGTGCATGCCCTGAAAATGTGGTGACACTACTTATCGGGGAAGAAATTTTTGTTATTAACAGATCATAGTAGTCTTACAAATTTCTTTTACCAATCTAGTTTAAACGCCCGTCAAGCTAGGTGGATAGCCGTCTTAAACAAATTTGACTTTGAAATCAGGCACCTTAAGGGGAAAGAAAATTGGGTTGTCGGTGCATTACGCAGAAAGTTACATTGTATTTATGAAATACAATTCAGTCAAGTGAAGTCAAACTTCCTCGATATGATTAAAGAAGCATCTCTTAAAGACCCAAAATATGCCTTTCTTTCGCAATAGGCAATTAATGCCCAGAATAAGGGGGAGAAATCTGAATATGGCATAAATCTAGATAAATTATTACCTTTCAAAAATTGAATTTATATTCCTAATCAAAATTCTGTTAAACAATTAGTATTAGATGAATTTCATAGGAAACCATGTGCTTCCCACCCAATGTACCAAAAACTACTTTCAGCTATCAAGAAAGGTTATTTCTGGTCGGGTTTAAGAAAAGGTATTACTGAATATTTAGCTAAATGTTTGGAGTGTCAATTAGCGAAGGAAGAACATCAACATACCGCTGAACTACTGCAACCAGTGCCCATTTATGAGTGGAAATGGGAGGTAATTACCTTGGATTTCTCACAGATTTTCACCGAACCAAAAAGCAACACAACTCAATTATGGTAGTGGTTGACAAGCTAAGAAAAACCACTCATTTTATACCGATAAAATCCACTTACAAGACTATTGAAATTGCAGATAATTTTATGAGAGAAATTTTTAGATTACATGGAATACCCAAGGTGGTAATCTCCGATGGAGATGTAAAATTTACATCCACACTCTGGAAGACCCTTTCTTTGGATTGGGCACATAGATCCAATTTAGTACTGCTTACCACCCCCAGAAAGATGGTCAAACTGTACAGGTGAATCAAGTTTTAGAAGATATGTTAAGAATGTTTGTGATGCAGCAACCACATAAGTGGGAAGACTAGTTCCACTTAGTGGAGTTTTCTTATAATAACAGACACCAAGAGTCATTGGGAATAAATCCCTTTGAAGTGTTGTATGGAAGAAGATGCAGGGTACCCATTGATTGGAACAATCCTATTAATAGACTAACATTGGGTCCTAATATGTTAGCTGAAATGGAGCAGACAGTTAAAAAAAAATGTCAAAACTTAAAAGTCACCCAAGACAAGCATAAATTTTATGCGCATTAGAGGAACTTATAGGGAATTCCAGGTGGGGGATCACGTGTATTTGCGAGTAAAGCCAAGGAAAAGTACTTTGCAGTGGAGGGATTGTGCTAAGTTAGCACCTCGGTATTGTGGTCCTTTTCAAGTATTAGAATGGATTGGACCTGTAGCGTACAAGCTTGCATTACCAAGCCATATGGGTTCACAATGTTTTCCATGTCTCCTTGTTAAAAAAATATGTCTACAACCCTCAGCATATAATTAACTGGGAAACTATACAAGCATATAATTAACTGGGAAACTATACAGGTAAATCAGTTAATGAAATAAGTAGTGTATAATTTGTTCTTTGAAAGTTTCTACTGATAATTTATGAAATTGTGCAGGTCGAACTCAAAGGAGAATTTCTGGCAGAACCTCTTCGTATTCTCGAACGGAGAGAAACAACCTTGCAGAAACGAGCCATCACCTAGGTTAAAGTGCAGTGGAAGAACTTTGGCCTGGAAGAAGCCACCTGGGAAGAAGATGATTTCATGCGGAAATCTTATCGTGCACTATTTTCGTAAATCAAAGAGAACATCGAGGACAATGTTCCTTATAAGGGAGGGAAGATGTAACACCCCATGTTATATGGGCATTTAACTTGTGTTACTATTTTTACTTATTACTTTCATTTACTATTATGATTTTTTCATCAAATTCTCGATAAACAACATTAAATAATTATGGCTGGGTGGCGAGAACATTTTTACAAGGAATGCATAATAAGTGTTAAAACATTTTTTTCAAGAATGGGAATAAACAGTTGTTAACCTCTTGAGACAATTAAGGTGGTTACTCACTTGTCTCCTCAAAAGGAGAATTTGAGGAAGGCCTAGGGGGCTGAAGAATGGAGGAGAGGAAAATATCAAATTGGTCAAAAAGGGCAAGGTGCTGCCATCATAAATTCCTTCAGTTGGGTGGAATAAACCAGTGGGAAATCTGGAATACAGTGGTAAGGGTATGTCACTTGATGCTAGACAATCAATCCTGATGCTGCAAGATACCCAAACTCAGACATTCCTCATAAATACCATTGGGAGGAGGAAGAGCTCGGGGGAGAGTCTAAACATAATTTCTAGACTCATGGCTGGGTGGTGAGATCTTTCCTAAGAGGAACTACTGGCTACAAGACAATGAACATATAAGTACCTAAACTTTTTATGTCTCAATGATTAATAAAAATTGGTAATCTTAGTTCTGTTAGATTACTATAAACAAATGAAATTAGTACTACATAAATCATTGTTAATTCGTTCTATGTTAGGCAACATACAATTATTTCTTTTGTGTCTTAGATTAGAATTGATAAGATTGTGTACTTGAATGAAGATTAACTACTACACGATGTGTGCAATAGTTACAATCCAGATAAGATAGAACTCAAATAATGAAAGGAAAGCATGAATCAAAAAATCAGAAAAATCTTGAATAGTTGCACAAGAACAAAGCAATTGCGTAATTGAAAACACAATAAAAAATTAGTGAACCTTGAAACTTAGAGTTAAGAGAGAACCTATTCATTCTCCATAATTATAGTGCAGACATAACTATAAAATCAATGGACTAGATATGCATATATATAAACAATGGCGGAAAGTCGTTGTAGAATTTAAAGTATTTATAACATGATTAAAATGAACAATACACAGACCTTACAGGGGAAAGGCCCATTTTGAGATAGTCGAACATATAACATATAGTAGTTCAAAGAGGGTATTTGAAATAAAGAAATGATATTACTTATTAACCAAACCAACACCATAAATTGTTACATTCAAAACCCTTTCAATTGATGCAAAGTCCATTTCTTCAAGGAAATTACACAACAAGTTTGTATTTGCAGGAAATCTTTAGAATTTGAAAGAATGAACAAAACCCTCAACTAGGTATCTGAACAACCAAGTAACAAATTATTCATGTAGGGAACGATGGAAGACTTCTATTCTCACTAACTTGTAAGATTTTACGACAATTTTCATAAGAGGAGGAATCAATAAATTATAAACACGTTAGATGTTCAAAGCTTAACATTAAAACAGAGATTGGGTCACCCATCTGGGTCCCAAGCGAGAAGGCCACCAAAACACTACAACCCAAGAAACTTGGGCAACGCTATAGCTAGACATCCTCATGCTAAGCAATTAGGCAACTAGAGGGCTTGTCGAATGATAAAATACCTCGAGGGTTTCGTGTTAAACCAACCTAAATGGAAATAGAGAGAAAGGAGATATGAGAATACTGCTCCAGAGGCTGAATCGCTAAGAAGAAAGGTTCGGGGAGAATGTGTACCTGCAACCAGAATCAGAACTGAGTGAGAAGGAATCGCACTGAGCAGTATTACCGAATGGTAAAAGAAAACCAGAGAAAATAACTCACTTGGGAGATAGTTCTGGAGCTATGATACTCACCTACACCATTAACCAAAAACCTGGGGATTAGATTCACATCCCCTTTCTCTCTGACAAAAGAAACAAAACCCGAAACTCTGCTAGTAAACACAATCATTACCTAGGTGAGGACATTTGTTTCCAGAATCATCTCCATCCGAGGGTAAGGAGTCGACATTAGCACGAACCACCTGCATGGTTCAAGAAATCTACTTGGAACTCATATATGTGCCTCTGGGAAAAGAAAAACATCACTAACAATAACCATAATATTAAGGAAAGCAGTGCATATTTTACCCAAGGGATAACACATGTAGTAGCTTGCCGCTAAGCGAGGTTCTGGTAAGAAGAAACCCTCATTGCCATGAAGAAACACATACTATGTTGCAGAGCAATAAACTTGGAACGCAGGAAACCCAAATGACCTCGATCACAGCATAGAGCAGGGTATTGATTACCACAACAAACCCTTGCTACTGAGGACAGTTGGATCCCCAATCCTTGATCAGAAAACACAGGAGATGCTGAGTGTCCTAGGTCACATGACCTTTCTCAAATCGTGTACCAAAAGATTAAATTACTCTTAAATACTGTGTATTGTGCATTGCACGGAATTCATATCTCGATATTTTCCTATCACATGCCATAAAACCAATGTAATAATGTCATAACAATCATAAATTCCGCAGATGGCACAGATTGCATGGTGATAAAATCTAATGATATTTTATTTTATTTTTATTTTTATGATCATGTAAATAATTTGCTTTGAAATGTTTGTTACATTATATTTGTGTTAATCTTTAGTCTACCACGAGAAAGAAAAACACACAAAAAAATAATAAAAATCAAAAATCACACAAAAAATAATAAAAATAATAAAAGATTTAGATAGATTTATTTTATGTTTAAAAAAAAAGTGATTTTATATTAAATATATACTATTTTTTTTGTAAGTCAGTTGTATATGTATTAAAGAAGAAAAATAATTTACAAAAAGTCTGCTGAGGCAGACAGAAACCTGAGAAAGCCATTACAGCCTCGCTGTGAGCCGGCATTGAGCTTCCAAAACCAAAAAAACCACCATGCGGGCCTATCAAAACCAGACTGCACACCACGCAGGGCGGCTATCTTAAGAACAAATAGATATAGCGTCATGACATTGTCAAAATTTGGATATTTGACATAAAACAAGCATATTGCCGAGACGTATGGACTAAGCATAGGGCCGAAGCCGATACATAGCACAGAGAGTCAAGAGATAGACCATAAGGACAGGCGTGGAGCCGAAGCAGACAAAACCAAACCAAGAGAAATAGAGGACTAAGGGAGTCCGCCCGGGCGCGGGAAGCCACCCATCCTACTAGCAGTGTCCAGACCCACATCGAGGATGTGTCTGTCAATTTTGGCTTGCAGTTCCTACATGGAGTGGAGGTCCTGGGCCTCCTTCATCCTTTGTTCCTGCACCAAGGGGTCCGGGCTCAAAGTCTGCCTGAGAAATCTGATGAGCAGGGTCACTTTCTTGTTAACCACCTCCACCCCTTCCTGAACATCGGAGATTCTACGCTCCAGGGACTCATGGCTTGCGGGGGGGTTGCCAGGCTGATTATCCGGAGCAGGGTTCTCCTTCCCGATGCACTGCTTCCCAACTTCCTTCATCTCCAGGGCTTTCACCAGGAGAGTCTTTATCCTCCAGCTTTCCGCCTTAGTGCGGGTAAATTGAGTTGCTCTTTTGGCGGGTGTGCCCGGGTCACTCAACCAATCAACTTCATCCACTGCTGCTCCCCCCTGCTTATACGCTTCTTCCAGTTTAACTTCAGCCTCCAACTCAACGATTTTGCGTTTACTTCTTGTTGAGGCTCGAGTTTCATACATATTCTGTGCACTACGCAGATCTTGGTTAGCCACCACGCATCTACATCTACCCGCATCCATACTGTACCCTCTAAACAACTCACGGCAAGTCCTTTTGCTAACAGGCTGGCTGTTGTTGCTGGCCGAGCTGAGGACTGATGTGGGGGAAGCCGAGCCCGAACCCCTGGTTAAATAGCCTTTAGCCATAGAATTCTCCAGAGAATACCTTTCCTTCCGAACCAGAGAAGTGTTGCTGTTGTAATTAATGTAGAGGGTGTTCGCATGCCTCTCAAATCCTTCCCCTGCAGGTGCATAAATGTTTCTGATTGCCTTCCTATCAGGTTTGAGGCGAATGTCCTTTCTCCCCAAACGGTCCCTACGGATCTCCTCGTAGCATGAACCCTGTTGATGGTTCCCACGTTTGGCTCTTCCTCTCACTGAAGACCACCACCGCATCTGTCCAATCGTCCCTCTTCTGTGATGATAAACCGGATCGTTGCCCAAATTTCCTTTTTACGGTACCGGACAGATATATCGTTGCCCGAATCTCCCAAAAGCTGTTTAGGTCAGGCCTGGCCGGTGACATTTAGGTCTTGCTGCGCCAGCTGTGCGCATCGGTTTTTCAAATTTGGACAGTTCACCTCCTCCCAACAGCTATCCCATCCCCTTTCCTGACTGTCTACTCCACAGTTTTCCAGGTAATCCGCCAGCCCGTTAGCCCGACGTCTAACCACATGGAATACTAGACCTTGCATGCCATCCATGAGTTCTACAATGCTTTCTGTAACTTTGGCTAGCCGCTAGTGCTTGGTAGCTTTGTTTGCTTTTGTACCCCGCTGCAATTTTTGAGCTGTGGAAATGACCAGTGAGGAATCTCCTTCCAGAATAATGTTACAGAGGCGTATGGATTTTGCAATTATTAGACCATGTTCCAGAGCTGCGAATTCCATTTCATTATTCGTACTTTCCCTGAGCGCTTTATAATAGATATGGAGAATTTCTCCATGCTGGTTGCGTAAGACACCTCCAATTCTAGCCATGCCAGGGTTTCCTCTCGACGCCCCGTCAAAATTCAATTTTAAACCGCCTTCCGGTGGGCATTGCCATTTATCGTTTTGTGAGGGTGGCTGCATCCTATGTATCGGAACAGTAATATTGCTGGTTCCTTCCAGCCGGAAGCTTTTCAAAATATGTAAGTCCCGTGCTGTTGGCCTCTCAATGCTTTCCTCTTTACATTTGGTTTGAATTAACTGTTGAATATTGGTAATTATGTTGTCTTTAGAGAAATCAATGTTCCTGTGTTCATCTTGGAAAATTTTGCGTTTGCGCTCCTTCTAGATAGACCAAAGTAAAAACCTTGGTACCGATTTCCATATGCTATTGACTCTTTGTATGCTAGAGAAGTCTATCTTCCAATCCATAACAATGCTATGAATCGAATCTCTCTTTCGATCAGAACTGCTAAGGATCCCTTCCATCCAAGTCCATAATTGAGAGGCCCATTCACAGGTGTTGAAAACATGGTTCAGTGATTCCTCTTCCATAGAACACATAGGGCATCTAGAGGGTCCCTCAAAACCTTTCTTGCACAGATTGTCCCAAGTTAGAGTCTTATTTCTCATCAGTAGCCAGAGGAAAGTTCTGATCTTTGGCCATAGGAGACTATCCCATACCTTGCTGCACCATGGCATGACCTCTGCCTGTTCTTCCTTTTCTAATATGGTCCTGGCCTCTTTCAATGAGAAGTTGCCATTACCTTTGAGACCCCACCTTAGTTTGTCGTCCTCTTCAGTTTTCTTGATCTTCCTTTTTAGGATGCGCTCATTGAAATGCTGATTGGTGTGGTTGTTTACCTCTGTATTCCTAGGATCTAAGTTTATCCATTCCCTCCAATTAGCATCTGTACTGTTTTGATTCCAGTATTGACTGACTCTGTATCTACCCTGAGTTTGAAATGTTTGCTTTATGGTTGATAGCTCTGGAGAATCGAGTATGGGAAGCTGCTGCCAAGCATCTTCCCAGAACAAGGCTAGCCTGTCGTTACGAATCTCCCAAAAGTTGTTTTCCTGAACTAGGTTCTTGTTACGTTTGGCATGATTCCATATGGGTGAGCCTTCCGGGGTTTCCTATAGTCTGATGAGTTCCTGAGTGTCACAGTTTGGAACATATTTTTCTTTCCAATGCCGAGCCCATGGTAAGGTGGGATTCTCAATCCATTTCCACCATATCTTAGCTCCACAAGTTCGGTTGACCACCCCTGGATCAACTAGATTCAATCCCCCCTGGATTTCGGCATGCAGAGTTTATTCCAAGCCACCAAAGCCCACTTTTTCTTATCCCCATTACCGCTCCATAGAAAGGATCGCTGAATATTTCTCATTTGCTGCAGAATGCCTTTGGGGGCAGGAAGCATTGAGAAGAGGTATTGCGGGATGGCCTGAAGGACGGCTTTGGTCAGGATGAGTCTGCCCGCCAGATTGAGAGCTCTGTTCGTCCAATGTGAGCATCTTTTCTTCATGTTGGCTAGAATTTTCTCCCAATGCCCTTTATGCCAGGGTCTGAGAGTCAGAGGAGCTCCCAAGTATCTCGAAGGCAGGGAGCCAATCCTAAATCCTAGAAGCTGGGATAAGTGAGTTTGAACTGCCGGGTGAGTATTGAAAAAGAAAATAGTGGATTTAGAAAAGTTAATTTCCATGCCAGAGGCCTAGCTGAAGAGATCTAGGATAGCTCTGTAAGCTACCGCCTCCTTCACAGTGGGAGATCCATGTAACATGGTGTCGTCGACAAACTGTTGATGAGTGGTGGCAGGAAGCGATCTTATAGGCTGAAGACCTTTTATTGTCCCTTCCGCTT
Source organism: Pinus taeda (assembly GCA_000404065.3). Taxonomy (NCBI): domain Eukaryota; kingdom Viridiplantae; phylum Streptophyta; class Pinopsida; order Pinales; family Pinaceae; genus Pinus; species Pinus taeda. The sequence goes on from APFE030651434.1 coordinate 80,168, forward strand.
TCTTCTTGGCTTTGGTTCGACTGAGGCCTTCAATCAGGATAACGAAGAGAAAAGGGGATAAGGGATCCCCTTGTCTTATCCCCCTCGAGGGAGTGAAAGGGATAGATGGAGCACCGTTGACAAGGATGGAGTATCTAGGAGATTTGATGAGAGCTAGTATCCACTTGATCCAGGTCCTGCAGAAGCCAAAAGCTCTTAGAACAGCTTCAAGGTATTTCCAACTGACTTTGTCATAAGCTTTTGAGAGATCCAATTGCATGAGCATGCCTGCCTCTTTCCTTGAATGAAGTGAGTGAATCATCTCCTGTGCTAATAAGATGTTGTCGAGAATTTGTCTACCCTCAACGTAGCCCAATTGCTCTTCTGAGATTATGCCAGGGAGAATCGTCTTCAATCTGTTAGCTATGAATTTTGAAATAATCTTGTATATTACATTGCATAATGCAATGAGTCTGAATTTTTCAGGTGTTTTGGCTTCTTCAACCTTGGGTATGAATGCTAGAAAGGTGGAGTTGAGGGATTTTAGAATAGTCCCTGAATGTCTGGAGTCTTCCACTACCTCCCAAACTTCCTATTTAACGATGCTCCAGCAGGCCTTGTAGAAATTGATGGTGAAACCATCTGGACCTGGAGCTTTATCATTAGGCATGCTCCTAATCGCTTCCTCCACTTCTTCCAAGGATATTTCCCTACATAGGGCCCAATTCTGATCTGAGGTAATAGTCTTCGGGATAGCTGCTGTTAATTCCTTGATGGCTTCCTCTCTGTTTATGGGAGGTTCCTGAGCAATTGCTTTAAAGTGGTCTGAGAGCAGAGCAGATATGTCATTGTGATTTTTTAGAATCTCCCCTGCATTGTTTTTCAGTTCGAGAATTCGATTATTACTTCTATGGTCTAGAGCCGATCTGTGGAAAAATTTAGTATTCAACTCTCCCTCTTTTAACCATTGAATTCTCGACTTCTGTCTCCATAGAGTCTCTTCTTGAGAGCACCGTTTATGCCATTGCTGAGAAAGAGTTTTTTCCTGTTCCATAGCCTCGGCACTGAGGTTTCCTGCTGCACCCTCTCTGTGGATCTGTTCCAGTTTGTTCTCGAGAATAACCTTCTCCTAGAATATGTTTTTGAAGACCGTTTTGTTCCAATCTTTTATCTTTTGTTTAGTTGTTTTTAGCTTCTTTTGTAGATTTAACATCTTGGATCCGCTGACCTCCAAGGGTTCTGACCACCATTTCTTTAGCAACTCAAGGAATTTGGGGTGGTCTAACCAGAATTTCTCAAACCGGAAGGGTTTGTTCCTCGGGGTACCCAGAACTTCAACAATGAGCGAGATTGGCCAATGATTCGATCCCCCACTAGGAAGGATATCTGATTCCGCTGTTATGCCATCCATTATGATGCTTTCTGAGATTAAGAATTTATCCAAGCGAGAAGCTATTAGTCTGTCACCCCCTCTTCTGTTGTTCCAGGTGTAAAGGCCACTTTTGGGGTAGATATCTACAAGTTTGACAGTTTCAATGAAGTTTGTGAAAGCTTCCGCATCTCTGTTTAGTTTCCTGAGACCTCCTTTTTTTTCCAAAAGGGTGGTTATCATATTGAAATCGCCCCCCAAAATACACTTAGATCTAGGATGCCTTCTGATGAGTCTAGTTAAAGCTTCTAAAAATGTTATTTTTTCATCTAGTTTCTGAGGACTATAAATATTGATACAGAGGAAGGAACCAGAGTTACCTATAGGTTGGAACTCCACTGCCATGTAGTGCTTGTTAGCTTCCGCCGATAACATCTGGACTTCGCTTGAATCCCACATGGTAGCAAGGCCTCCTTCTCTTCCCTGACTTTCATTCTCTAGAACTTCCATATGTCTCCCCAGTTTTCTGCATAGATTGCTGATATTGGGGCTGCTGCATTTAGTTTCCTGTAAAAACATGATTTCCGGTTTATACTTTTGGATTTTCCGCTTTAAGATCGTGTGTTTCGCCTGGCTGTTAAGCCCTCTAGCATTCCACGAGATTATCTTCATGTATAACTGAGTTTTATTGGAAGGACTGGAAGGCGCTGAGCGCCTTCATCTTTCTTGAGTTTATCATGATCATGCCTAGTTCCTGTAGTGCTTCACCACTTGTTTTCTGACCTCTTCTTTTCTTTTTTTTGGAACTAGATGTTTTCCATAAAGGACTTTTTGTGTGTGAGTTGTTGCCTTTCGCCACACCTAGCTTCCTGTTCTGCCTTTCTAGTTCTGCATTTTGCCTTGCTATGAAGAGGTCGTTTACAATCCTGACTTCTTCCTCTGATGCGTTCTCTATACCTCGGGATTTCCAGTTCTCAGCCATTGCTGGTAGGTTCAAGCCTTCTCTTGCTAACGCGTTTTCCCAATCTTGATCTTCGTTGCCGCCATCACTGGTCAGCATATCAGTTTCTTCCTCAGTATCCTCTATTCTCTCCTGCATTTGAACCTCATTATTGAGGTCCCCCACATGCGTATCTTCCCCTGTTGGTGTTTCTTTTTCCTCATTCTCTGCTCCTGATGTTAGGGTTTTGTGCTTATCCTCCGAGTCAGTTTCAGGATCTAAGATCACAAAAGGATTGCCGTGGTTGTTCCTCTCCATGTTTCCTATGAGATTCTTTCGTCTGTTTGCTCTCTGTCTGGATTTAGGTTTGATAAAGGCTTATGTATCTTTGTGGGCTTGAGCTGCTTCGGTCTCTTGTTCCTTCCTGATCTTTGGGCAATCCCTTATCAGATGCCCATGTTCGTGGCATTTGCGGCAGCAGAAGGGAATCTGCTCATAATCGATATCTTGAAAGTAATCCTCGTCCTTGTATTCCAACCAGAGTCCTTCATGTAGTGCCCCAGAGACGTCCATTTCAACACATATTCTAGCATAGGAAGTGTATCTCTTTTGGAGGGTTGCTTCAGAGGCTTTGATGAATGTTCCCAACTTGTCACCAATTTGTTTCAGTGCATTCAGACCCCAGTAGTCTATTGGAAGAGAGAATAAGTGGATCCAGACTGGGACTTGGGTGAAAGACTCCTTCTCCGGGGCAAAATTTGGTTTCCATGGTCTCATGTACAGACCTGTTGAAGCCAGAAAATAAGGACCCCCTTCAAAAACTCTGTCCTTGTCTTCTAAGTTGGAGAAGACTACAGTAAAAAAACCTTTGGCTCCAAGGTGAAGTTTAACATCCCCTCGAGGCTTCCAATGCAGTTTGATCCAATGACAAAGAGTTCTTTCAGACGGCCAAATACCCATGAACTTGTAGATGATGGCTTGTTCTGCCATGTGCTCTCTGTATGCCTGAATCTCTGGGTCAGTTATGACTACCCTTAGGTTATTGGTCTTTTTCGGTTTGCAGGCTCCACTGGATGAAGTATATTTATTGGGGTTTGAACTGGGTTCCCCCTCCTTTTCTGGCTTTCCTTGTCTGTCACTTATTTGCTTCCTCTCATCATCATCTTGTCTTTTCTCGTTTCCTGATGAGTTATTTATTAAAGGAGTTTTGTCTTTAGCCCCTGTCAGGCTTCCTGTCTCTGTGCCTGTGCTATGCGTTGTTTCTTTTGTCTTGTCAGTATTCCCTTGAGGTTGATCCTTATTCCCTCTGCCAAGTTGCTTGCTGTTTTCAAGCCCAGAGATCCTGACCCCTTCCTTTCTGTCATGCTTTTGCTTCTGCATAACTATTTTTTTAAAAGTAGGGGCCCCACTGGACCCCTCTGCTTCCATGCAATCGGTCAACACTTGACCTTGACGAAGCAGGGCTTCGAGGCGGGAGAAGACTGCTTCCAGACCTGCAATCGCCTCAGCTCCTTGGAAACCTCAAACACGACAGTGTTCATAGACAACAGCTGAAGAAACGACCAGCTGCTGCTACGCCAACCAAGGGACTGAGCCTGTAACTGAAACAGAGCGCTTAAACCCTAACGGCCGCCATTAGAGCTT
>APFE030651434.1:84112-103834 GCA_000404065.3 Pinus taeda
TGGGAATAAATCCCTTTGAAGTGTTGTATGGAAGAAGATGCAGGGTACCCATTGATTGGAACAATCCTATTAATAGACTAACATTGGGTCCTAATATGTTAGCTGAAATGGAGCAGACAGTTAAAAAAAAATGTCAAAACTTAAAAGTCACCCAAGACAAGCATAAATTTTATGCGCATTAGAGGAACTTATAGGGAATTCCAGGTGGGGGATCACGTGTATTTGCGAGTAAAGCCAAGGAAAAGTACTTTGCAGTGGAGGGATTGTGCTAAGTTAGCACCTCGGTATTGTGGTCCTTTTCAAGTATTAGAATGGATTGGACCTGTAGCGTACAAGCTTGCATTACCAAGCCATATGGGTTCACAATGTTTTCCATGTCTCCTTGTTAAAAAAATATGTCTACAACCCTCAGCATATAATTAACTGGGAAACTATACAAGCATATAATTAACTGGGAAACTATACAGGTAAATCAGTTAATGAAATAAGTAGTGTATAATTTGTTCTTTGAAAGTTTCTACTGATAATTTATGAAATTGTGCAGGTCGAACTCAAAGGAGAATTTCTGGCAGAACCTCTTCGTATTCTCGAACGGAGAGAAACAACCTTGCAGAAACGAGCCATCACCTAGGTTAAAGTGCAGTGGAAGAACTTTGGCCTGGAAGAAGCCACCTGGGAAGAAGATGATTTCATGCGGAAATCTTATCGTGCACTATTTTCGTAAATCAAAGAGAACATCGAGGACAATGTTCCTTATAAGGGAGGGAAGATGTAACACCCCATGTTATATGGGCATTTAACTTGTGTTACTATTTTTACTTATTACTTTCATTTACTATTATGATTTTTTCATCAAATTCTCGATAAACAACATTAAATAATTATGGCTGGGTGGCGAGAACATTTTTACAAGGAATGCATAATAAGTGTTAAAACATTTTTTTCAAGAATGGGAATAAACAGTTGTTAACCTCTTGAGACAATTAAGGTGGTTACTCACTTGTCTCCTCAAAAGGAGAATTTGAGGAAGGCCTAGGGGGCTGAAGAATGGAGGAGAGGAAAATATCAAATTGGTCAAAAAGGGCAAGGTGCTGCCATCATAAATTCCTTCAGTTGGGTGGAATAAACCAGTGGGAAATCTGGAATACAGTGGTAAGGGTATGTCACTTGATGCTAGACAATCAATCCTGATGCTGCAAGATACCCAAACTCAGACATTCCTCATAAATACCATTGGGAGGAGGAAGAGCTCGGGGGAGAGTCTAAACATAATTTCTAGACTCATGGCTGGGTGGTGAGATCTTTCCTAAGAGGAACTACTGGCTACAAGACAATGAACATATAAGTACCTAAACTTTTTATGTCTCAATGATTAATAAAAATTGGTAATCTTAGTTCTGTTAGATTACTATAAACAAATGAAATTAGTACTACATAAATCATTGTTAATTCGTTCTATGTTAGGCAACATACAATTATTTCTTTTGTGTCTTAGATTAGAATTGATAAGATTGTGTACTTGAATGAAGATTAACTACTACACGATGTGTGCAATAGTTACAATCCAGATAAGATAGAACTCAAATAATGAAAGGAAAGCATGAATCAAAAAATCAGAAAAATCTTGAATAGTTGCACAAGAACAAAGCAATTGCGTAATTGAAAACACAATAAAAAATTAGTGAACCTTGAAACTTAGAGTTAAGAGAGAACCTATTCATTCTCCATAATTATAGTGCAGACATAACTATAAAATCAATGGACTAGATATGCATATATATAAACAATGGCGGAAAGTCGTTGTAGAATTTAAAGTATTTATAACATGATTAAAATGAACAATACACAGACCTTACAGGGGAAAGGCCCATTTTGAGATAGTCGAACATATAACATATAGTAGTTCAAAGAGGGTATTTGAAATAAAGAAATGATATTACTTATTAACCAAACCAACACCATAAATTGTTACATTCAAAACCCTTTCAATTGATGCAAAGTCCATTTCTTCAAGGAAATTACACAACAAGTTTGTATTTGCAGGAAATCTTTAGAATTTGAAAGAATGAACAAAACCCTCAACTAGGTATCTGAACAACCAAGTAACAAATTATTCATGTAGGGAACGATGGAAGACTTCTATTCTCACTAACTTGTAAGATTTTACGACAATTTTCATAAGAGGAGGAATCAATAAATTATAAACACGTTAGATGTTCAAAGCTTAACATTAAAACAGAGATTGGGTCACCCATCTGGGTCCCAAGCGAGAAGGCCACCAAAACACTACAACCCAAGAAACTTGGGCAACGCTATAGCTAGACATCCTCATGCTAAGCAATTAGGCAACTAGAGGGCTTGTCGAATGATAAAATACCTCGAGGGTTTCGTGTTAAACCAACCTAAATGGAAATAGAGAGAAAGGAGATATGAGAATACTGCTCCAGAGGCTGAATCGCTAAGAAGAAAGGTTCGGGGAGAATGTGTACCTGCAACCAGAATCAGAACTGAGTGAGAAGGAATCGCACTGAGCAGTATTACCGAATGGTAAAAGAAAACCAGAGAAAATAACTCACTTGGGAGATAGTTCTGGAGCTATGATACTCACCTACACCATTAACCAAAAACCTGGGGATTAGATTCACATCCCCTTTCTCTCTGACAAAAGAAACAAAACCCGAAACTCTGCTAGTAAACACAATCATTACCTAGGTGAGGACATTTGTTTCCAGAATCATCTCCATCCGAGGGTAAGGAGTCGACATTAGCACGAACCACCTGCATGGTTCAAGAAATCTACTTGGAACTCATATATGTGCCTCTGGGAAAAGAAAAACATCACTAACAATAACCATAATATTAAGGAAAGCAGTGCATATTTTACCCAAGGGATAACACATGTAGTAGCTTGCCGCTAAGCGAGGTTCTGGTAAGAAGAAACCCTCATTGCCATGAAGAAACACATACTATGTTGCAGAGCAATAAACTTGGAACGCAGGAAACCCAAATGACCTCGATCACAGCATAGAGCAGGGTATTGATTACCACAACAAACCCTTGCTACTGAGGACAGTTGGATCCCCAATCCTTGATCAGAAAACACAGGAGATGCTGAGTGTCCTAGGTCACATGACCTTTCTCAAATCGTGTACCAAAAGATTAAATTACTCTTAAATACTGTGTATTGTGCATTGCACGGAATTCATATCTCGATATTTTCCTATCACATGCCATAAAACCAATGTAATAATGTCATAACAATCATAAATTCCGCAGATGGCACAGATTGCATGGTGATAAAATCTAATGATATTTTATTTTATTTTTATTTTTATGATCATGTAAATAATTTGCTTTGAAATGTTTGTTACATTATATTTGTGTTAATCTTTAGTCTACCACGAGAAAGAAAAACACACAAAAAAATAATAAAAATCAACACAAAGAATATAAAAATAATAGATTAGATAGATTTATTTTAATGTTAAAAAAAAGTATTTTATATTAAATATAATAGTAATTTATTTTTAAATAAATAATTTAAATTTTAAATATAAATGTTGGTTAAAAAAATAGTATTTTTATTTAATATTCGAATAGCCCATATTATATGAGTTGAAATCAAGTCATTTAATAATCATTTATTCAAATAGCATTATCTAACTCAATTATAGTTTAATTTTTTTTAAATTTATCAAATTCATTATTAACCATAAAAAATATAATTGAAATTTTAAAAAAAAAAAACATAATTGAACTTTTAGATATAAAAATTTTCTAGGAAAGTTTTTTTAATTCAAATAATTTATTTTCACATGTATTATTTCAACCAAATAAACTAAAAATTATATGTACACATGAAATATGTACACCATTCATGTGTACAAATAAGGATCGATATGCCACAACATAACTCTGGGTAATTGACCATTAAATTATGACCAATTTTACTATTTCTAAAATTTATTAAAATTTCATTTTGTTTTTAAATAATTTAAAAAATATAAATAAATAAAACCATCAAAATTCACATGCAAATCTTAAATAAAGAATACTTATCCTAACTCAATCTTGATACTCCTAACTCAATCTTTGAAAGTATATATATATATATATATATTCGTTGAAGAAATCCTTTAAGATAAAAGAATAATAAAAAGTGTTGATTATAATTTAGAGTGTTAAATATAAAACAATAATATTAATATTGAGGATAGAACCCATTTAGATGGCGTGGGAGCTAGGCAGTCGAAAAGATGAATCCCTTGGAAAACGTGAAAATGATGTAAAGATTAATCTCATGGAAAACATTAGAGCCGGCCATAACGTAGGCGAATAATTTTCTTACTACAGACAAAGATTCACGCTGAAATCGTTAACAAAAATCAAATGTTGAGGTGGACCCTCCATTACACAACGTCGTCTCTCCACCATGCACCTCCATCTTGGTGAACCGGACACCCAACATCAACTACAGCGTCAACATGTAATGAGAAAAAGCAATGCCACGTAGACAAGGTGATTAGACATGCACACATTACACGTCACAGGAAGCAACATTCCGGCCAATGTTCATTATGGAGCAAAGCAGCATCGAATTTATAACAAGTGGGCATCAATGTTGAAGTACAACAACAGCGAGAGTTAAATGGGGTCCTCACTTATCTCAGGGCATCCGGTTGGTTGAACGTGGACCATGTTTTTCCCTAACCAACTTTCCGCTCAATTATTAGAGGAAGAAGCGGCTCAGAATTCACATAAGGAAGAGACCGAATCCGTCAGAACACTCCAAAGCAGTTTCAGGTTGGGGGTTCTAGTCCCGTCATCAGCTTGAAAGCCGAAAAAGCAGACAGTCTTTGGATGCTGTGCTTTCCGAAAGGCTCTGGCAATGTTTACATTTGACCGACGTATTTGCAGATGAAAAAGACGGAAGGCAAACCGTTTGGAAGAAGGAAACACAAATTTCAGTAATAACACCAACTGTAACAGAGAGCAGAAGAAACTTCAGCCAAGGAATTTAAGCGGACGACCACATGGAGGAGAGAAGTGCCTTGTCCGAAACGGCCCCCGGCACCTACGTTCCCAAGGTTATCAGTTCGAATCCTTTTAGGGCCTGTTCCGAGGTCAAATTCGCAGCCTGCGAGTGCTGCGGGCTGGTAGAGGAGTGCACGGCGGCATATATAGCCCGTGTGCAGGAACAGTTCTATGGGCGATGGGTGTGCGGGCTGTGCGGCGAAGCTGTGAAGGATGAACTCTGCAGATCGGATGGGCTTATTGGGATGGAAGAGGCGCTGGAGGCCCAGATGACCACCTACACGAACTTCAGGGCTAACCCAGTGGTGCGACTTATTGAGGCCGTGAGGCAGCTGCTAAAGAAGAGCCTCGATTCTTCCTCCTCGCCCAGAGGTGGCTGCTAAAGAAGAGCCTCGCTTGTTGTGTGGAATATTGGTATGGTGGGGTCAGAAAATCCGTTTGAAACCTTTTGAGGCTCAATCTCCTTTAAAACTGGGCATCATTTCCCATAACCCATCCTGTCATGGGGGCCATGGGGGCCTTTGTAAGGGAGATTTAAAGGGATGTCATGGGGGTCTTTGTAAGGGAGATTCAAGGGGATGCTGTGTGAGCCATTCAAACGGCTCCATTTCGGACGGCGTGAGTCTTTTCGTGTGGAAAGTTTCATCTTTTCCATGCACATTTTTCAAATTCAATAATGGTGCGAGGAAAGTGCTTTTTTCGTTAGTTTCACTTCTCTTGAATTTTGTTATTTTAAGCCTAAAGGTGATAATTCGTAATAAAAAAAATATATAATAAAAATTATCATTAATAATATTTTGATATGAAATTATGGCTTTTGAATCCCACTGTGCAACCCATGTTCCAACATGGTTCATAGTCTCTGCACTTTCATTCATGCGAGTTTCGACCATCTACATATGTTAGCAGCCTATCGTAACTTCCACCATTTTCTAATTTCGTTCTTCTTCACGATAGGGTCTGTTGAAGACGCCGTAACTTCTCCCAACAACCCACACACCCATCACGCATTCGAACTCTTGACGACGTAGCGGCCAGGGTCGTCTCCGACAAAGCGCTCTTCACCTCCATGCAACCCTTTGGTTAAAGTCTTGTAATATGATTCTAAAGCCTTCTTCAGAGCTCTCTTATCGTTGGTATTATCATTGAAATCCATCTTTCTCTCTGCCACATGACATGGCTCGCTTCTTATGTGATTAAATCCGTTTGGTCTGTTTCATGCATTCCCACCACTCGGAACGCAGAGTATAGTAAGATCCTCTGTTTTCTTTATGTCAACTAGAAATCACTATCATTTTTTACCTTTTTTTTCAAAAAAACTACGGGGACACCCCTAATCCAGGGGTAGCAAAGAAGAGGAGGTGGGCTAACAGAGATGGGAAGTGGAGATGTCACACATAGTCCACACGAGCGCAAGGACAAGGATCACTTCAGGATGTGGAGGAAGAGGACCGCAGGAAGGGCAAGTGGAAGGACAGGGCAGGGAGGGAGCAAGCCCCGAGAGGACACAGGCGGAGCCAAGGGAAGACAGCGAGGAAGGCATGGGAGCCAATGGGAGAGTGGGCAGAATGATGCCAATAAGTGGCAGGACAATGTTGAAGGACTCACGACAAGAGCAGCTGGAGGCATGCGTGAGTTACTGAGAGCCAGAGTGGGAAAGGATGGAGGGCCATCATTCTGAGGTGAAGGCATGGCAAAAAGGGCGGCGAGTAAATGTGATGGACAGGTAGTAGGTACATTGAACGGCAGAAGGGAAAGGGGAGTAAAACAAATGGGCAGAGAGCTAGCTAGTAGTTACATGTAGAAGGCGAGAACAAGAGTAGGAGCTGAGAAAGGTGGTAGACAAAGGACGACGACATAGACTAGGGAAAGCAGCGGCGCCAACTCTAGTAGACAGTATGTTCTTCTACATTTCCTAAACCTCAGAAGTATAGTTATGTCAAATTCTATAGTCTTTGGGAAGGAGACCAAGAAAGGTATGGACTCCGAAAGAGTCAAAGCCAGGATCTCCTGGAAAACCACCTTGGTCGAGAGTGTAGATATAAGAATGAGAGAAGAAAGAATTAAAACTCTAGCTCTGAAGAAGGCGCACAGAGAGAAAGGAGGATGCTGGGGAGAGAAGAGTGACCCTGACAAGGGAGTTGGTCTGAGGAGTCCCGCTCCGGCCAAGTGGTTCCTAATGCTCGGAGGAGATGTAGTAGGTATTTGAAATAGAGAAGAATCTACCCTGCAGACCTCATGAGATGAGACACCAAATAGCGCAACCCTTGAGAAACCTACCTGGAATTTCTTGAGCAAAAACGAGAGGAAAACTAGAGTTTCAGTTAGAGCAAAGAATGTAGAGAAGAGCGAGAAGGGAATGAAATTACCTGGAGCAGTATAGAACATGGACATGGTCCTTCCATTTAGCTCCTCCAGTAGGCTTTCTATGGTTAAATTTCCTCGCGGTGTCCAGAACAGAAACACAGTCCCCCTAGTGGCTTCCCCGTGAGGTTTTCTATGTCGAACCTTTCGGGTGATGGCCGACGGAGTGAGATTACCCTGAGAAAAGAAGAATTGAGGGTCAGCAAAGAGCAAAACCAAGAGATGGCAGCGGGAAAGTTGAAGGGAATGCTAGGAAAACTCAAGTTGTCTGGTCTTGAGTGGGACACCAAACTTGGCTCAATTAATTATAAAATTGATTGGGTGTTATACCAATAGAATACTGATACTCTTCATGGTTATGTTATATGTTTAATTATAATTTGCGTCCAGTATAGTGTGAAGGCAAGCGAATGGGGATAATCCAACAGTAACAGTGACAACTGCATAATGGGAAGAGATGGAAAATAAGCGACCAAGAAGGGCAATATAGATACAGGGAAAAAGGTAGTCGGGGGGTGGGAAGCTCCAGCAAAGAACAACGTAAGAGAGGGATAAAAACAAGGCAGGAGCATATGAAGACCCTCATTGATGCGTACATGGCAGGGAACCCACCTGAGGTCAGAGCCCAAATAGCGGGTTGGGAGCGAGAATTAAATGATAGTATTACCAACCAAGACATTCCCATGGAAGAATGGGAAGACATGGTTCAAAATCCGGGAAACACCTACGAACGACACAGTCTCTTCAGACAAATGATACAACAATATTGGGTCATGAAGAATGTTGTGGCTCGGGCCATGACTCTCAACAAAGAACAAGCAGAAAGCAAAGGCCTGGAGGCACAAGAGGACACCAAAGAGAAAGATCCCATCAAAGCAGAGCTATTCAAGGAGATAGCAACAATTCAGATATAAACATATCGAAATAACCTAGCAGTAGGAAGGATTGAACAAACTATGCAGGATATGAAGAGAAGTGAGATGTTGGGTAGTGCTAAAGCCCCAGCCCCGTGATTTCCTTAGATGAGGAGTAAAACAATGATACAAATAAATTTTGTTTATGTTTTATGACAATTAGATTTTCTTTTTCAAAGTTGATTTGCAGTATAGTTAAAATAAACAATTTTGTTAGTTGATAGAGAAAGACTTATACAACTTTTGGACATCTTTTACAACTTTTAATGCTGACAGGTGGCCAACCTAGTTTCCTATGGGCGGGTTGAGGCCACTTGGAACAAATGGGAAAACTTGATTTTGTCGAGTTAATATAAATAGCGAAAGTACTACCAAGTTTACAAAAAAAAAAACTATGGAGACACATATTGCAAGGTATCGATGATTTATTTTTTGATGTAATAGTTCAGTAATAAATTATGGAGGTGCAATTGTAAATAGGTCAACATTGACAATTTTCTCCATAATTGGATTCCAAAGGAATTTTTATTTAAAAAAAATATAATCATTTGTTAAAAATAATAATATAATAAATATTGATAACTAAATTATTATAATTTTTTATACATATTTTAAATATTATTATTAAAGTTATTTTATATAATTATTGGTTTTATTTAAAATTATTTGGATATATTATCATATATTATATATATATATATATAATTTTAATTTGAGTTTTTGAAAAGTGAGAAAATCACTTACAAATTTTGGGGATTTTAACTTAGTTTATAAATTCAAAACAAAATTTAAAGACATAACAAATAACTTATTTGGTATCGAGTTAATAGTTTCTCAGATATGATAATTTGTAATGTAATTAATAAATGGTCAATCTCTGGCCACATGGCTTGTATTCATGGGCTTAGCAAGATTGTTGTGGATTATGCCATATCTGATATCCTTGTTCTCAATCATATTGTAAATCCTGACCTCCTACCCTAATTTTGACCACAAACCTCTTACCTTAACTCTGAACCTTATCATACACACCAACCACATACAATATTTATAAATAAACTAGCTTAGATCTATCTAACACTGGATCTATCATGCGTCTAGAGGGATCAAATCCCTCAGCATGCAAACCTTCTTTTTGGAGTTTAGAACTTGAGAAAAGGTTTGCACCTCAAGGGATTTGATCCCTCACGGGGCATGATAAATCTGGTGTTAAATGGATCTAAGTTGGTTCTAGTTGAGGGAAACAATATCACATTTTTAGATTATCCTTATTATGTATATGTTTGAGATTAACTTCAAAATTCATATTATGGTTTCTTTGCTTGGCATGAGCATTTCATTCTCTTCTTTATTTTAGTGTGTGTTGTTTTCCTTGAATGATTTGTATGTCTTTGTTTGGATGCTTTTAGTGGTTTGTGTGTTTATGCATTTGGATTTGGATGGTAATGTTTATGAATGTGACAATTGTTGTGTTATATTTTTATATGCGTATGTAATTGTCTATTAGTAATTAGTTGGTGATGAAAAAGAGAGACAATCTTGTCAATAGTTTACAAGATGATTGATATTGTATATCTATTTCATTTAATTTTAGGCATCACAACTTCTCACAAATAATAATTCCTTAATAGTGTCCCTCCAGGTATTGCTAAAAATATTTTGAAGAGTAGTTTTAATAATTTACTACATCAAGAGTACTCTTGAAATAATGGTTCTTTTCTAACGTTTATAATAATTCATTTCCTTCCAAAATATTGTGATGATTTTTTTTTATCTATAGTCTATTTTGCAAAGTCAAGAAATAATGAATTTTTAAATTGTTTTTAATGAGTGGCCATATTTATAAAGTATTTATATTATTTGTTTCTCCAAACAATTATCACATCTCCTTCAAGAATATTTTGATTTGTTTTGAATGTTTATAAATATATATTTTCCTCTTATAAATATTTTGAATACATTGTTGTATGTAATTATCTATTAGTAATTTTGAATATATTTTGAATATATGTAATTGTCTATTAGTAATTAGTTGGTGATGAAGAAGGGAAATGATCTTGTCAAGGATTATTCTGCACTTTGAAGGAGGATTGGTTTTGCACACCTATGCCATTTTAATTCTAGGTATCACAACTTCTTACAACGAATTAATTCTTAATATCATCTATCTATGTATTACTAAATATATCTTCTAAAATGTTTTTTTAAATATTCTATAGCCTCAAGATTAACAACATCTAATGCATCTAATGCAATAAATCAAATAGGATTATAAAAAAAAACATCTACATTGAAATCAATGCATATAATGCAAGCAATCAAATAAGATTAGAAATCAAAATTTACACTGAATTGAATGAATCTAATGCAAGAAATCAAATATGATTAAAAATCCACATCTACGTTGAAATCAATGCATGTAGTGCAAGAAATCAAATAGGATTAGAAATCCACATCTACACTGAAATCAATGCATCTAGCATAGGCAATCAATTAGGATTATAAATCAACATCTACAATGAAGTGAATGCATCTAGTGAAAACAATAAAATATAATTAGAAATCAACATCACACTGAAGTCAATGCATCTAGTGCAAACAATCAAATAGGATTAGAGATCATCATCACCACTAAAATCAATGCATCTAGTGCAAGAAATCTTGTTCCCTTGCACCCCCTTAATATAATCTTGAAAAATATTTTTAATAATTTACAGCCTCAATATTAACAACATCTAATCCATATAATTCATGCAATCAAATAGGAATAGAAAATATCTACATTGAAATATATGCATACAATGCAAGCAATCAGATAAAATCAAAAATCAACATTTACACTGAAATCAATGCATCTAGTTCAAGAAATAAAATATAATTAGAAATCAACATCTACACTAAAATTAATGCATTTAGATTAACCAATCAAATATGATTAAAAATCAACATTACACTGAAATCAATGCATCTAGTCCAAGCAATCAAATATAATTACATCTATTCTCAAATCAATGCATCTAGTGCAAGCAATAAAATAGGATTATAAATCATCATCTACATTGAAATCAATGCATCTAGTTCAAGAAATTTTCTACCCTTTGCCCCCACAAGCTTATATCTATATCTCCCTCCATCATAGCAACTATGATTTCTTATGGGACAGACTTACAGGATCATATCTTACAGGTGGGTCAGCAAGATAATAGGTACATGGATTTTATGCACAAATTACATCAAGGTATAGGTGATCAGGATGTGGACTATCATCTAACAACAAATGGCTTGATCAAATTTAGGGATAGAATATATGTTCCAAATAGTAGTGAGCTCAAGAAGACTATCTTGAGAGAGTTTCATGTGAAACCATATTTAGGTCACCCAAGATATCAAAAGACATTGATAGCAATGAAGAAGTTTTATTATTGACCTAATCTAAAAAAGGACGTGGCAGAGTTTGTGGCTAGATGCTTGGAATGTTAGCAGTTAAAAGCTGAGTGTAAGCATTTGGGTGGATTACTACAACCAATTCTAATCCTAGGGTGGAAGTGGGAGGTCATTTCCATGGATTTCATCACAATCTTACCGAGGACATCTAGACAACATGATTCCATCATGGTTATGGTGGGCAAGTTGACAAAAGTATCACACTTCATTCCAGTGAAGTCTACTTATTCAGCTAGTGATGTGGCATAAGTATTTACCAAAGATGTAGTGAGGCTGCATGGTGTTCCAAGAAAGATTGTTTCGTACAGGGATGCTAAGTTCACTTCCAAGTTTTGGAAGGAGTTGTTCGCAGGATTGGGGACAAAGTTGGTCTTCAACACAACTTATCATGTATAAACAAATAGAAATACATAGAGACTCAACATGATATTGGAGGACATGTTAAGGATGTATGTGATGCATTAGTAGAGGATATGGGAGGAGTACCTTACTGTTGGTTGAGTTTGTTTATAACAATGGGTATTAGGAGTCACTGAGGTTGAGTCTATTTGAGGCACTAGATGGGTGGAGTTTAATACTCCTATTGGTTGGAGTGATCCAATTAACAAGGTGTTGATTGGACTGGATATGTTGGCAAAGATGGAACAGGAAATGCAAGTTATCAAGAAGAATCCAAAGGAAGCGTAAGACATGCATAAAAGTTATGTACATCGAAACATGTTTTTTAAGGAGTTTCAAGTTAGGGAATAGGTGTATGCATGCATCAATCCCAAGAAGAGCTCCTTATGGATTGGATCATGTGCCAAGATGGCACCTCTATTTTGTGGGAATTTCAATATTCGTGAAAGGATTGGACTAGTAGCCTATCGACTTGCATTGCTTCTGATAGTAAAAGTCCATGATGTTTTCTATGTGTCATTTCTTAAGAAGTATGTTAAATATGTTAATCATGTGATTGACTAGTTTGTATTGTAAGTGGAGCCAGATGGAGAATTCTAGCCGAAACCTCAATGTATATTGTAGAGAAAGATGCTCATGCTCCATAACCGAGCAATCAAGCAGAGATTAAAGTGCAGTGGAAGAAATTTGGGCCCGATGAAGCTACATGGGAGATGGCAGATCAGATGTGGGCTATGTATCCTTCTGTAATCATTGGTTGAGCAAATTGTTTTGGTATATGTTTTAGTGTGATCATTTTGGTATATGTACATGTGTATATGGATGTAAATACTACCATGAGTCAAGTGTTACAAAGATCCAATAAGCGGTATGGGTGGCATTTTGTTATGATTATTATGTTGTTATGTGTCATGTTGGTTTTCTTCTCAGCAGGTTGATAATTGTAAGTACTGCATCGATCTAAGTTATAAATCTCCATGGGCAGTACATTTTTCCTATAGCAGTTTTGTTGGTTGTAGGTGTTGTTGAACACCAAGGATGGTGTTCCCACAAGGGGGAGGGTTTTGTAACAACCCTAGTGAAAATTCCATGTAAATAAAAGTTAATAAAGGAAAAATAATAACCACAATTATGCGACACTTATTCCAAGTTTAATGTTAGGAAAAACATCCTAGTGTGGGTGTTCATTTGGTTTATTATGGCTAAGGGAATTGGCAAAGGCAATGGCAAAGGCTTTGGAAAGGAAAAATGGAATTTTTGGCAATTTATTTATGAAAGTAATGGAATTTAGGAGAAAATTAAAGTGAAAGGTCACAGGTTTCATGTGAGGAGAAAAATGAAGTAAAATAATGGAAAATTGAAGAAAATGGATGCCTCATTAATAAAAAAGATTTTGAGGATCAGTTGGTACCTTTTGTCAGTTCAGTTTTGAAGCTCTCTCTCTATTCCGTCTCTCACACACTCTTGGACACCTAGATTTTTATCGAAGCACTTCACCATTGGATCAAGAAAGGAAAAGAAGGAAAGAGGAAGAAAAGATCAAGCAACGAAGGGCAGGATCAAGCAGTACAACGAGATTATTTGTAGGTATCAAGTTGCATGTATTATTTCCTTGCTAGTTTTGGCATTCATGGTTATGCATGTGTCTCCTTAGTTCTCTTGCTATCACAAGCATGGGTGTTGCTAGGCGTGACAATATTTTTCAGCCTTGCCTTTCCATTTCCAGATAGCCATGGTGTGATGGGTTCTCATGTTTTTGGTTGAGATGGATTGTTGGATGGATTCAAAATTGAGTGAGGTGGTCTCTAAGAGAAAGAACCCATGGCCTAGTGATCCCTAAATTGAACTGTGGATTGCGATAAAGCCTTAGTGTTACCTTAGTGCACCTATGAATCCTCGACTGGTGAATGGAGGGATATATGTAAAGCCTAGAGGTGGCTTCCCTTGATCAGGCCTAGGAATCCTTGGTCGGTGAATGGAAGGATATATGGTAAATTCGGAGGGCGGAGTCTTGATTAGGCCTAGGGGTCCTTGATTGTTGTATGGTGGGATGTATGTTAAAGCCTAGAGAATAGGAGATAGGAAAATTCCTCACGGTGTAGGTAGAGAAATCTGGTGGCATCCTTGCTTTCTTAGGGCCCAGTGATCCAATGGGGATTGTGGTAAAGCCTGTTTCCATTGATGAGGGTGAGGTTTTTTAGCCTCGGGAAGCCCTGGTTTATTTTTGGTTATGAGTCCCACATTCATGCTTGGAATATGGCACGGGGGTGATTGGCTGAAAGAAGGATTTGGTTAAGCCAATCTATGATCGGGTGGTACGTGGAAGTCCCAAACCTGGTCGGATTATGCATTCATTAATAAGAGTTCCTTCTCCTTGGTATTTCATGTTTAAATGTACTATTTTATATGTGGATTGTATGGTTGTTGTATCCTTCTCATTTATGTTGTTTATATGTTATTTATGAGTATGTTTTATGGCACTGATGATGTATGGCTCTCATCATGTTTTTCTTTGTAAATGAATGAAAAATGAGTATATTACCTAATAGATGATAATGCATCTAATGTGATAAGGAATTAATGTATCTTAGCGATTCTCAGATAAGTATAACACCCCTATGCTCAGATCTATTGTTATGACCTATAAAATGCATATTTGTGACATGTTTGACGAAATGTCTGTCATGGCTAGTAGGGGTCATATCAAGTCTTTGTTCTAGTATCTACATTAGTATCATTGTTTCGATGTTATATTTCATTTCTAGAAGTTTCATGAAGTTCTAGGCAGTGGCCTAAGACCTAGCCCTAAAAAAAAGACACAGAATTCGGGGTCACAGACTCAGGACTAGCTGAAAAAGTCCCTAGTCACTAGCATGCCCTTGTTGTGGGAATGACTCGAGGGTCCCAGTCGCATGCATTGGGAGTGATTGAGGCGCTAGGTCAGAAAAATGTCAAGTTACGTTAGGGGTTGGTCACTTGGAAGAGTTGGTGGGTTCGTGAAGGTTATGTAACATGTGTAGAAGGTCAGATTGGTTGGGTTTTGTTGGTTCCACTTCCTTAACTATACATGGGGAGTTGAATAAGATCATAGTAGCCTCTCATCACATGTTTAGCTCGACGGACCAGTTAACATGGGTAAATATGGAAGGAGGGTGGTTACAATTTAGTATATATCAATATATCTATGGCCAAGGAAACTAGTTATTTTGAAATTGATCTCTTTTTTTAAACTAACATTTGTATGTTTTTATAGAAATAACAATAATTAGAACAATAAAAAGGGAAGGAATGTTCAATAGAATGGTGTAGTACATCTTAAAGAAAATTCAAACAATGGAGAAGAGGAGTTAGGTGAGAGAAAAGTGATTGAGATCCCTCTTTATTTGTTGAAAATAGTGAGAACTTTAAGGGAAGAACTTCATAACTATAAGCAAATTAAGGAAAGGAAAATTAAAGCATGGAAGAAATAGTTTTAAATAAGTGAAATAGTGCTACAAAGAATATCAAACTTGCAAAGATAGATGTAGCATGGACCAACTATTAGTAATGTGGATAAGGATTTGTCAAATAAGGTTCTTAGCTCATCAGGAATTTAGAAATATGGGCTAGAATTCAATGATATAGGAAGAATCATATCAAGGAAGAGACCTAGTAGTGCCAAGAGGTATACAACCAATGATGAAACATCAGCAAACACCTCTGATTAGGAATTAGATAATTCAAAAAAATTTCCACCACATTAACCCAATTAATGTTGCATAAGAAAAAGAAGAAAATGCCTAGAAAGAGTTCTCTTCTTGAGGAATTAAAAAAAGAAAAACCTCCTACTTTTGATGGAGAAATTAGGAAGATTGAGGAAGTTGAAACCAAGATACTAGGGATGGAGAAGTACTTTAGGGTACATAATTACTCTGAAAATATAAAGGCAAAAGTGGCCATATTTAACTTGAAGGGAAATACTAATATTTGGTGAGAAGATCTCAAGAATGTCAAGGGAATTCAAGAAAACAATTTGACATGAGAAATTTTCATAGATATTTTATGGAAAAGTACCGATATGAAAGATATTATGATGGAAAAGTCAGAGAAATTCATGTGTATATATTAGGTAAAGTCGCTATGAATACTTGCGGAAAAAAATTCATAGAGTTGCTAAGATATGTGCTTTATTCCAAAGATGAGAAGTGAGACAACGATTTCTCAATGGATTTCCATAGTCGTATCAAGATTATATTGATTTTGATGAACCTATAACGTTTGAAGACACTATCAGGAAGGATAAATATTTATATTATCAATTAAACCACAAATTATAATCCTAGACATTCTAGAAGAAGAAAGATAAAGGTGGATTCAATAAGAAATGATCTAAGTCATCATGCTAGGGGAAGTCTAGGAAAAATGTCAAATCAATGTCTGAGTAAGGAGTGAGTACTAGTTTAATCATCCCACTCAAAATGGGGATAATCCAATTAAGATATCAAAGGAAAAAGTATAATATCCAAAGAGAGGGCTAATAAAGTGTTGGGAGTGCAGGGAGGAGCACCTAATACAAGATTTCCTCTACAAGCACCATAATAATAGGAGGTTTTTAATGTCCAAGAGAATCCTACTATTGATGGCTTATCCAAAAGTATACCCAAAATTTATGCAATAGTGGAAAATTGACAAGTAGACCACCCAACTAGTGGTGGAAATGGAAGGTATGATTTCCAACTGCATTATTTCAATTCTAATTGAATTTGGCTCTAACCTTAGGTATATTTCCCCTCAAGTCCCTGAAGCTTTTGTCTTATAGAAAAATATACCTAAAATAAGAGAAAGTAGACTAAAAAATATTAAAGAGTGTCATTTCAGATGAATTGGTTATTCATGAAAGAAAATTTGCATGTGTTTGTCATTGGTGTCATATGAACTGTGGATTGGTGTAACACTCCCTCCCACCACCTTGGAATTCCCAAGTTAAATGGGAGGTGTTACTTTGCCCTAACTCAACCTCCATCCTCTCATTATGGAAATGGGGTTACAAAATTCCTCTTTTCCAAACTTAGCGAAATTAACTTTTGAATACACCATCATGATCAGTTCATTGAGAGAATTCTGACAATATAAATTTTATCAAAATTTGACACATGGATCAAAATTTATGTCCTTTTAAATTTTGGTCAATCAAACCCTACCACATCACCACCCTCTCTATGTCACGAATCCACGTCACCCATTACACATGTGGCCAACCTCATCCCACGTGGTGCTTTCCACCTGGACTTATATTTAAACCCCACATGGACCAATATTGTGATCATTGTGATAAAACTGTGATATTATTGGAAAATCATAGTTTTTCATAGGCCTAATTTTTTCAGCTGATTTTTTAAAATTCATAATATTATTGTGAGTTAATTGCAAAGAAGCATCGGTCCATGCCCATACTTGTTTATAAAGTTATTTTATAGGTTTATTTTATCTCATTTTGCAAACAAATACTAGGTTAGAGAGAAACAGAGTCGGATAATGAATCTACTAAGCCTAAAGAGGAAAAAATGACAATATTTAGGATCCCACTGAAAGACAAATAGATCGTGAAATGAATTTCCTCAATATCCCGCGAACTTGCATGTATGGGCATCAAATTTGGCCCTGCATTTTTTTCCTCCTAGTTTTTCCTTGGGTTTCAATCACCCATTTATTTTCCATGATTTTGCTAGGGCGAGGAGTGTGTTTTCTTGCCATTATTGTTTCATTGAGTGGAGAGGGTTTTTTATTGTAAAAATTATGATTTTTATATATATTTTTAACTTCTTCTTATGCCCTAGGTTCAATATTACATTAAAGAATTAAATAAGCATGCCAATACATTTAGACCATATGTGTGAATATGTTGAACCTAATAGGGGGTCCGATAGACAAAATTTGAGTTCCAAGTTGTGTGGGAAAGATATGAGAGTGGAAATATTATGATTGAAATACAACCTTGGAAAAATCTCGGGACATGACATAAGAATTTGAAAAAATGCATCTCGAGAAATCATCCATATTTCGATCAAATAATTACATGATAAATATTCAACAAAAATAAACAAGGAAACTATGAAGAGTCAAATTTCAAGGGGTGGAGTGGTGGTAGGTGACTGCAAGAGTGGTTCTAATTCTACAACATTAACTTCTATAATTGTTAGCCCCACATCTACCTCATCATTTCTTGTTCTTAGAACCTGTTATCACTCAGGTTGTCCCTAGGCTCCTATTAGGGATATGGCCGAGGTAACCACAAACCAATCTTCTGATTGCAAGTTCTAGCCCACCTGCATCGGAGAGGGCTCTCTCCTTTAGATTCAACCTTAGTTGATCTAGATTCAACCTTAGTTGATGATTTTAGGCTAGCTTTCTGACTTCAAGGGAATGTTGACTGTGATTGGAAGGAAGGTAGGATTCTTGAGTAAAGAGGCACAGTAAGGTGTTATAAGTTTTGAACCATTGGGCATGGAGTCACAGATTGAGGCATGCGAGCGTTTTCTTGGTCACAAGGGGATACGAAGCGGGATAGCCACGCAGGATACAATACTCAGTCTGCTGAAAGTACGGAATGAATATCAGAGATGAAAGGAAAAAGAGAATCATTTCATCATGCTGACAAAGGGGAGAAGTGGATGAGTGGGATCCCGGAGTAGTTAATAATTCCAAAGACATGCACTCATATATGAAAGAAACAAGGTAAACCAGAGCATTTAAGAATTCTAGCTCATAACTGTTTCAGCAGAAAACATCAAAAAGTGCAGGAATTGAACTTAAGGTGTAACAAAACAAATCTTAAGCTATTCTTTTTTCCTGCAGCTTAGAAAGGCGGAAAGATGACAAAACATAAAATAAACAGGGAGGAAGAACACTTATTGGATCGTGTAGAGACACAGGAATTCCGTGATCATTCCTTGGCCAAGAGAAAACAGCAAGTTGTTTCGCAATCCATGCTTTAAGCAACCTTTGATTATGAAAAATATGATAGTTACAGTGCAAGTCTTTACTAAGAGAAATTGCTAGAAAGGAAACTGACCAACAACTACTACTACCAACCAACCAACCCTTCATAATATTGCTTCGGGTGGTATTTATAAACAAAATATCAGGAAGACATCATTACAATTGACCTTGACAGGTCGGCTTAGAACTCTTCGACAATCTAAATGCTGCTGAAATTAAATGCAAGTAAATCTTTTTTGACTGCGTTTGGGGCAGCTGAATCGAAACAGGTGATGAGGTGGCCCTTGGGGACCAGATGCGGTGCTGCTGAAGTGAATGAGCTGTGGGGCTGCAGTTTGGCTTTGGTGCGAATTGAATGTGCAATTATTACGATTTGAGAGCTTCAAGTGACTTTGCTCTCCTTCTGTGAATCTGCTGGAAGATATTCAATTTTCTCTTGCTTTGCGTCGCCGCTCAAGATATTCTCTGATACACTTTGTCGCTACATTGATGGTTTCCGCCGGCGACTGATACTCTTTGACATGCTTGATAGCTGCTGATTTGATCTGATACACTTTAAACTCTATGATTGATCTACTGTTGTCTTCAA
>APFE030651434.1:108109-124184 GCA_000404065.3 Pinus taeda
GCACACTTATGACCTTTAGTGCATTTGCTATCACAATTGTAACAAAGCCATTTTTCTCTTTTTTCTTCCAATTGTTGTGGTGTAACCCTTGTAGGTTGTGGAAGGCTAGGCGAAACAACATTTCCATCTTTATAGTTGTGAGGGGTAGAATTCCTTGTTGCCATAATTTTGCTTTTGACTTTGTAACAAAGGCCTTTTTCTCTTTTTTCTTCCAATTGTTGTGGTGTTGCTCTAAAGAAGGTGTTGCTCTTTGCATTCTCATAATGTTCTATAATTTCCTCCATGAAATCTGACCACGTAACAAGTTTTTTACGAGAACAAAGCCCTTTATACCATAAAATTTGGTCTTTTTCTAAATATGAAGATGCAATACATGCCTTTTGTAATAGTGGTACATCATGTAGATCAAAATATTTCTCCATCTGTAGTATCCAATTTATCGGATACTTGCCATCAAACTTCCTCATCTCGCTTTTTCTTGATTTTAGGAGCTCGATCTTGAAACGACTGTAACTCTATACTTTCGGATATTTAAGTTTTGAAATTACCACATGCAGTAGCCCTCTACATCCTCTTTCCAATGCCACCAGTCTGATCAAATTTAGATTCTCCAAGAAAGAGTTATGCACAATCTCCCAATATGACCTGGTTATATACCTTTTTAGAAGATTGAACTTGTATGAAGTGCCATGTGTCACCGTTTTGGCCTTCGGATCTGAAAATATACACAGGAAACTAAAGTCCGTTGTATTTTTGTAACTTCTGATGAAATTTCAATCTGATGCTCAAAACACAAGTTATGACTATTTTCCCCAGGTCACCTATTTGGAATGTAATTCGGGAGTCTGCAAAAATGCCATCTTCCTCAGATCATATCTACGTAAATATAGCACGAAAATCTTTGAAATTTGGAACCGAGGTTCATAACGATTTTAGTCCAAATAGGTTTTTTTGTAGTATCTAAAACGTCGCAGAAAAAGAAAAAAAAAATTATAGCGCAAATGCCACGATGACCTATTTGGAGCAGTGAAACCCTAGAATCCAAAGCTCTGATACCAAATCTTATGAAACCAGCTCACAAAAAGATAGAAAAGATAGATCAACGCCTTAGAATTCAGCCTCTTCGAGGGGGCAACCTCCTTTACATTGCACAAATGAACAATTCTTGGATGATACAAATGACAAGACTTCCTTTCTATATATAGGAGTCTAAGGGGTCATAGTATAATCAGAGCCGACATAACAATAATAATGTAAGGGTACAATAATAACAATAGTGGGCTTCTTTGGGGCACAATAGTAACGATATGGGGACTACATGGGTAGAACAATATAATAAGGGGGTTGTACTAATAACAATAAGGGGTTACACTAGTAGTAGAGGGGCCTAAGAAGACAACGCTACAAATTATGTTGCTATTGTAAGGTTGCTTATGGAGAGGCATCCTAACTTATTTTGGACCCCTTACGTTGCACATTGTATTGACTTTATGTTAGAGGACATACGAAAATTTCCTTATGTATGGGATAATGTTGAATCATCAAAAAACATAAAATACACACACACACACACACATATAATGATGCATTTGTGCTTCATTTGATTAGAAGATTCACTAATAACAAGAATTTTGTGTGCCCTACTATTACATGGTTTGCAACTAGCTTCATATCTCTTTAATCTCTCTTGAATTCTATGTGGCATGTGAAGAGTATGTTTCTTTCAGAGGAGTGATGTGCTTTATCATTTAGCTGCAAACCAAAGGGAGAGGCCATAAGTAGGTTAGTTTCATAATTTGAGAGCTTTTGGGAAAGAGTGTAGGAGGTGTGTACCATTACTAAACCTTAGGTAAAGGTTCTTCGATTAGTTAATGGAGATAAGCCTGCAATGGGCTACTTGTATGAGGCCATGGATAGGGACAAAGAATCCATTCATAGCTATTATGAGGATATGGGGGATGAGGTGTTTGAGAAAAAACAATTGATATTGAGAGTAATTGATGAGTAATGGGCCAATACACTCCATCATCCCATTCTTGTTTTAGGGATCTAATTGAACCCCACATTTTCTTACTCCTCTAGTTTTAGATTTGATGCTAAGGTCATGGATGGATTATTTACTTTTGTTCAGAAGATGGTGTCATCTCTAGTAGAACATGAAAAAATTTCTAAATAATGGAGATATATGGGATGGTAGGTGGCCCATTTATCTTTGACATGGCTATCAAGGATAGGAAGACCAAAATGATAGGTAAGATTTAGTTTGTTTCAAATTTCAATGTCTCTTTGTACCTTTTTTTTATATCCCAAAGGAACCCAGTAGCCCACCTGACACATATCTATCAGTAAACCTCTGGGGGTCTACAACCTATCCTCCTTTCCATAAACTGGGCCACAATAGGGGAATTTTGAACCTTGGATCTCTCAGTTTTCTCAAGACTCGCATTACTTCGATCACCATTTGAGTTTCCCCCCTAGGACTGAAATATATTAGCAAATCCTAACCCTAAGAGCATCGAGCAAAATTGACCCCATCACCTCCCATCAACAAGGTGATTTTAATGAAGGGAAATTGACGAAATGAGCTAAGCCTCGGGACTATTGTCTCTTCATACTTTGCTTCAACTTTCAATTGTCATTTTTTTCTTATGTTTCACTTATTTGTTATAGATACATGGTGGAAAAGCTATTTTGGAAAAGTACCCAATATCCAAAAGATTTCAATTTGAGTGCTCATCCAAACATGTAGTTCCTCCATATACGAGCACAAGTGGAATGTATTTAAAAAATACACACCAAGAAGTGAATTAGGTTAAAAAAGTTCAAATTAATTATTTTAATTCATTAAAAATTATAATTTATTACTTTTATCATTATTAATTTATAATTTATGACTCTCATATAGGTTGAAATCCTAATGCCTTGACAACATGGTCTACAGCTACTACATTCTCCAATTATGGGTGAGTCAACTTTAAAAGACACATGAAGTGGAGGCCATCTCATTAGATGGGATTCATACCACTACTACATGGAGGGTTGAGGCCAAGAGGCTTGTCATGGAATCAACCCATGATTGGCTAGAGAAGTAGGTAGTGGAGGAGGCAAAAGCTGCAAGCAAGAGAGAGGTAGTAGAGTAGGAGGACGAGGAGGTGACACCACCTACCATGGTCACTAGTAGAGGATGTAGTCTACTTGCTCCTACTTCTTCTAGAGGACATCATTATCAGAGTCCAATGCCAACCCAAGGGCCTTCTTCATTTAGAGGAAAAGGAATTACATTTTCTCGTAAAAGGGTCGACAAAAATCATTAGTTAGAACTTACTTAGTGGCTTACATATCTAGTTTGATTGTATATGACTCATGATATGTGATACATTTATTATAATTTTTCTTGATATTTTGAGGTTGAGTCAAGACTCAAGATTCAAGACATGATTCGTTGTTATGAGTGATGTAGTAGTAAACGTCTCATATATTAGTTTTATTTTCATATTTAGTGTCAATACATTTATTTTGTTTCTAGATGCTTTAGATACTAAAGAAATTCAAAAAAATGAATGTTTTGTATTTTTAAAATTTTTTCTCCATGTTTGCCAATTTTTACTAATTTTTTTTCCTTATTATTACATTTTTTTCTTTTTTTTTTTTTATGGACCCTCATCGATATTATCTTGATGTTCATGTTTGCAACATTGTTGTGGACCCCACGACTCCACGCCATCATGCCCTACTTTCACATTGGTACAAGGGGAGAGGTCATCCCCCAATAGGGTGTGGCACGATAAGAAAATTGTCATCGTATAATGGGAAAACTTTTTGCCTTGCGGTCTCTATCATCATGACAACATTACAAGGTTGACCACTTCCACAATTAGAATTGTGTGATGGAAAATTCGACAATGTGTAACAGTGAGTCTTTTCGCCTTATACCATGTATCAGGTGCCCTTGCTATGAACAAGCCACTTCGGTATGGACATGGTGCAATGTGAACTTCTCACATCGGATACTGGAAATTTCTCCCTTTAAGTGCTCCCCCCTTGCCCCTAAACTCATAGAATTTCTCTAGTTTTTCTCTCTTGTGTTGTGGACAAAAGAATAGTATAAAATCCCACTTTGATCTAAAACACGGGGATCACACCTCCATTATTCACACACAAAGCATTGGATCTACTCCCATCACAATAGTGCCATGGAGAGATCTTTGAACATAACTTTGCAATGCTAATTTACTAGCCTTCACAAGCTCGAAGCCATGAATTTCGACTATTCATGCATGATTATACAATAATTTACATGAACATAAAGGTATATAACCATTCAAAGGAAAAAATCAATATCTCATGCTTAACAATTTCCATAGAAGTAGGATAATAAATTCACAAACCATTACATTGCAATATATAGAGATACACAGAGACAATGATCCAATATCATATAATAGCATACATAATATTCACATTACATAGACAAGCATGAGAATGTAATTAAATCACTTAAATTTATAGCTAGATGGTTGGAATTGTGAGAGGGACTTCAACTCTCCACCCAACCATAGGCCAATCGCACTACAATCTTTCTTGCAATCGACTACCCCCAAGCCAGATTCCTACTCTAAGGAGGTAATTGCTCAAGATTTCATAACCAATTAACAATAGTAAGAGGGTGAGTCCACTTGTTAGGTGATTCCACAACAATCCCATGTTATAACACGACATGGACCCCCAAAATAATATATAATAACCACAAGGGTTCAAGTAAGGCACATAGAGTCTGAATTTAGTTTTAGGAGAAGGATTTCATGTGTATAATGGGAATTTTTTCAATAGTATTAGCTATCGTAGGACAAAGATCACACTCATCTAGGTATTTTATCAATGGTTGCTAACACTATTGTTTACTACTCCCAAGGCTACACCTAGTGTTTCTCTGTCCCAACAAGTACCTAAATGTCTCAGCCTCACTAGTAGGTTATCAACCCTACAAGTTCCTCAATGGTTTATTAGCCCCAAGGATAGCCATTATATAAGTGTTTATCAATGAGAAGTCCTTTACAAGTTTCTCATCCCAGCCAACACCACTAAACTCTCTCTGGAATTCAAACAACGCAAAAGAATAATATAGGCCTTAATAAAAAACACACACACAC
The DNA here is from genome assembly GCA_000404065.3 of Pinus taeda. NCBI lineage: Eukaryota > Viridiplantae > Streptophyta > Pinopsida > Pinales > Pinaceae > Pinus > Pinus taeda. The sequence continues at coordinate 113,260 of APFE030651434.1, forward strand.
AACCATGACCTCAACAACACACAAAGAATCCATCCCACAAGTGCATAACATAGAGAGATAGATTTTTTCAAGTAGATCCCAACCACTACCAAAGCCAAAATTTCTTTCCTTTGTTCAACATACTCTCCTCATGTGTCCTGCTTCCTGCATTATGCATAATGCATAATAATCCTCCCAAGCGTTCTCTTCCCTAGGACATGTCTATATCCTCATATGTTAGGCTTGTTGACCACATCCATGCCTCTATGAGAATAAAGAATGGATGCTCATCCTTTCATTAGGAGGCTCATTTTCTCCAATAACTTTATGCATAATAGTGCCATTAAACCAACAAGGATTTGGGTGATGAAATAAATCCATGACTTAGGATAAAACCCTCTTGCTTACAAGAGTGATCTCCCTAGATCCTAAAGGAAGCTAGAAACACATAGACAATTGAATGACTCTTTCCCTAAGCTTATTCCATTCGAATTGTAAACACAAGAGTAGGAGAATAATCCTCTTACCTATTTGTGAAATGCTTGATGAAGATCCCTATTCTATCTCAATGAAGCTTCCAAATGCTCAAAAATACTTGCAGTCATAGACATAAAAGAGATCAAATGCATATGCAATCATAACAATTCAAACAATCTTAATCTAATTATTAAGGATATTAGAAATTGATATTATCTTATTGAATATCAAAAGAATCATAAACCATTCATCATTTCAATAAGACAATACAATGGGAAAATAGATTCATTTGTATTAATTCAAGGATAAAGAAGAGCCTTACAACCTTTGCCTTGGTGTCATGAGGTTCCTCCCAAATGTCTCTAAACCTATCCTTATATGAGAAGCCTTCCAATCTAAATCCAATAGCATAAGTGTATATTTTCTGAACCCCCTAATCCCTCTATCCTCTAGACTTCAATTTATAGGCCAAGAGGAAGAAGTTTCAAATAAAAAAGAGAAGGATGAGATCCTCTAATTGGGGGATTAGGGTTCCTTGATGAAAGGAATTAGCTCAATGATCTGAGGGGTATGGATCAAATGGATATGACCTAGAAGCTTTCAGTTGCGATATATTCTACCAACAATGCTTCTGGAATTTTCTTTTTATTTTTACTTTTCTTTGATTTACTTGCGTGGTCTATAGTGGAAGACAGAGCGCAACTTTGCACAGTTATCAAGGATAGAAAATGAAAATCCATAGAAACTTACTACGAAAAGCATTCAAGTCATACTTAATAATTCATAAAGCCATTTTACCAAAAATTCACATCTTCTTCAAGGGTTTTTTATTGTTTGACTTCTAAGGGAGTGTAATGGAACATGTTTAAGGATGGCGAGAAATCCATTTTAACGATCAAGTGTCATGCTAACAAAATGACGTGTAACACTTCCTTAGCTAGTCAATGTTGATCCATATTTATGAAGGAAGAAATGAAATACATATACAAACATAAACACAGAGATGCAATAGAAATAAATTTTCATTTCATTAATATCAAAGAATTGAAAGATGTTTACATACAGAATGGAAATAAAATAGATTGGGTAATGGTAGATTATCTCTGAGAAGAGATGTGGTGACTACATTCTTGTTAAATATGTTACAATGAGTCTCAAGGCCCTTTTTATTATTGAACAATAAATGGAAACCCTAAACAACCAAAACCCTAACCCTAGGAGATGGAACGCCAAGAATTTGTGGGCCTTGTTGGAATTAGCTAAACAACCAACTTCCCAAGGTCGTAACTTAGTCATATGATCTCAGTTTGGTGCATGTGATGCCCTATTAGAAAGGTCTCTCTGAGTACTACAATATTTGTGGTTATGGGCCTACAGTTGACCTAAAAAAATGTCTTTTAGGGGGTTAAAATAACTCTGGAAGTTCATGACATGAAAAGTTGCTAAAAATAGTAAATTGTGCTATAATCAATGAAACTGATGAAAACAACAAAAGGTCCAGCTGGAATAGGCTGGTGGCCACTAATACCCACCTAGATCATTCCTCTGCCATTAAGGAGTAATGGTCCCCATTGCACGTAGAGCCTCCATGAGGTGAGGAAATTTATGTTGAACTTGGTCCCTGGTGAGCCACTTTCCCTGGTGAAGGAGTTGGTCTACTTTGACAACTCGATATAGTTGTATCCTCTATTGGAAAGTTTTCTTGATCTATGTGTCCATGATCCTATCAATTTTTTCATGTTCAATACAACTTGGGTTAAGCTTTGTTGGTGTCAGCTGCTCAGCAATGTCTGGTGTGTCCAACAATAGGGGAAAGTATGGTCATATTCAGTCCACATTGAATACTACGTGTATACCAAGGAATAGTGAAATCTTGAGCTCAAAATCATTGTCTCCTACAACCTTAGTGATGTGTAAGGCTCGTATAGGAGCAAGCGAAGCTTGCGGTGGCACCAAACGAGGCGCTCCTTCTACAAATGTAACCAAACTTTGTCATCTACTTGAAACTTGTGTGGCACTTGATGTTGATCATGACGTTGTTTGTTCTTAGCATTTGCTATGTCCAATATGTCATGGACCTACTCGTCTATGTGCTAAATGCATTCAATGAAGATGGTAGATCTGTTAGCTCTAGAATGGACATGAAACATGTTGAAAATAGCAACAAGAAATGCTAAAAATAGAAGTGCTAAAAATAGCATTGCTATAAATAGAATTTTAGGATACATTCCAATTTTAGTTAGTCCCTAAACTAAAATTGAGAATTAAAATTTGAATTTGATCTTAGCAGTTGTTTGTAAAATAATTAATTAACTCAAATTGAGTTAATTAGTTGTAGAAAATCAAACATGAAGTCTATGTGAAGACATGCAACAGTTTCCCCTTTGATTGAGGAAGTTATCCCTTGATTAAGGAGATAAAGACGAGTTGTACTTTGAGTTGTAATTAGTTAGCTCAGTTAACTGATTTAAGTCCAATTAGATTAGTTCAAACAGTTTTTTGAACTGATTGTGAGTTTAGCTAGTTAATGCATGCATGCATGTAACTACTGCACTTCAGATAACTGAATATTCTCTCATAAATAACTCATGCATGTCAGTTCAGTCAGAGACCCAATTGAGATCAAATGATGGGACAATGTACTATCAATTATAGGAATATTCCATTGAGGATATCTCTCGCATGCAGAAGGAATTCATTCCTTGGAGATTGTGCAGTTACTTCTGAGTTTAGTGAGTTGTGTGAGTGGCCAATTCACACCGGTGGCATCACTGGACCCCATGAGAAACTGCGCAAGGAAATAGGAGGCTTGGAGGATTGGAGGAAGGCATATGTTGTGTCTATTCAGTTTGTGCGCTGTATTGAGGGATTGTACTGAGAAATGGATAGCTTGTGAGCTAAAGCTTTATGTAATCCAGACATATTTCCACTTTGTATGATAATACAAAGATCGAGGTTTTTAGCTAAGGCTTTCCCCAGAGTATTCTTCTGTGTTCATGTGTGATTGATTTCTCATTCTCTATTATATGTGTTCTATTTGATCTTGCTCATAATCGATTAAGCTTCCACAAGTTTGTTTGTAGAAGTAGATCAAGTATTTTGCTTTAGTATATTGCATAATCTGTTGATCTACAGTGGGAAATTCTACATGGTATCAGAGCAAAGCTGATCAAAGCGAAGAACAGTATACAAAGAAGGGAGAAGTTCAAAGTTTCAAGTTCCTGACTATAGAATTCAAATTTTTATCATGTCTCAAATTTCACCAATGGCATTCAACGACTTAAGACTCGAGTATACCCTTGGTGGCAGCTCAAATTATATAGCTTGGAAAGATCACATAGAAGAGGTATTAGAGGAAAACGGTCTAAAGGACTTCATTGATCAAGAAGTCTCCAAGCTAGCAACAGCTAATGCCAAGAATTGGCGGAATGGAAGAAATGTGTGGCTAGAGCGAGGAGAATCTTTCTAGAGGGAATTTGAGACCACATAGTCTCGAGTCTCCATGGGAAGGAGACACCATTTTCAATGTGGAAAAAATTGAAAGATCTATATCAGAACAGTAGCGATCAGAGGAATCTAGCGCTAAAAGACAAGCTTCAGAAAATCAAGTGTGAAAAGGGTGACACAATCTCTACATATATGAACAATCTCACCACCTGCAAGGATGAGCTTGGAAGTGTATGGATCACGACAGCCGATGATGACATGGTGATTCTTACTCTCCTCGGTCTTCCTAAGAGTTGGCATAGCTACCAAGACTCGGTAAATTGAAGAGAGAAACTACCAGATTGGGAACGACTTTGGTTGGATCTGATGTAGGAGTAGATAAGAAGAAGCACTAGAGATGGATCTTCATCAAAGCAAGATGATGAAGAAAATATAGACTTAGCAAGTAAGGCGAGGAAAGGGAAAGGGAAGGCGTCCCATTCCAAATCTAGTTCTTCCCATGGTAGGAAGAAGTTTGAAAAATCGAAAATGAGATGCTTTCATTGTCATGAGGTGGTCCATTATGCTACGAGTTGTCCATAAAAGAAATCCAAGAAGAGATCCTCGAAGGGATGAGATGGTGAGGCACTAGCTTCACAGTTCGAAATGGATTTCTCTCTCATCGCATGCATGGTTTCATCCATGGTGGGATGTGTTTGGTACCTGGACAGTAGAGCTTCATTCCACATGACCGGGGACAAGAATATTTTCAGTATCTTGGAGGAGAAGGATCTCCATATGCGGATCGAGATGGGCGATGATGGAAAGTATCGTGTTTTAGGTGAAGGTATGGTTGTGTTTTAGAGGGAGCATGGAGCTCCTCTCACCCTGACTGATGTAAAGTATGTACCGGGTCAGAAGAAGAATCTTGTGTTTGTTGCTATGCCGGAAGACAAAGGCTATGATGTAGTCTTTAGCAAAGGAAAGGTATTCCTGAGGCATATCGGCACTGGACAGGCCAAGAGGATTGGGATTTGAGTAAAGAATCTCTACAAGCTAGAGGTAGATGACTGTGCTACATTGAGTTCCAAAGCAGAGTTGGTGCAGAGCCAAGATGTTGGCGAGCTATGGCATAGAAGATTGGGCCACTTGCACCATGGGGCCTTGAATAGCATGCACCAAATTTCTACTGGACTTCCCAAGGGAAAACTGGAGCATATGGATACATGCAAAGGTTGTACCTTGGGTAAGTATGCAAAGTCTTCCATTTAGGATTGAGACAGTAGAGTTGGAGCAATCCTAGAGCAAGTTCACGCAGATGTGTGTGGACCATTATCTACAGCCTCCATCACTAAACAAAGGTACTATGTTATTTTTATTGATGATTTTTCTCGTAGATGTTGGATCTACTTTATGTAGAAGAAGGATCAAACCTTCTTAAGGTTTTGTGAGTTTAAAGCCTCAGTAAAGAAAGAATCTGGAAAGAAAATAAGGGCCTTGAATAGCAACAGTGGTGGAGAGTATGTCTCCCAACAGTTTAAGGACTTTTGCACAGTAGAAGGAATTAAACAATTGTTGACAACACCCCATAACCCACAGCAGAATGGGGTGGCTGAAAGAAAGAATAGATTGATTGTGGGAGCAGCTCGAGCGATGTTGCATGACCAAAGCCTACCACTTAATTTGTCAGATGAGGCATGCAATACAACAGTATACTTGCAGAACAAAAGCCTACACTGTATACTGGGGATGAAAACACCAATGGAAGCCTTTTCCGGGAAGTGACTAGATGTGAGTCACTTTAGGATCTTTGGATCATTGGTTTATTTCCATGTGACGAAAGATGCCCGGAAGAAGCTAGATCCAACAACTGAGTTGGGGATACTTGTGGGGTACACTGATACACCCCACAACTATCAGGTGTTCCTGCCTACCAGTCAGAGGATAGGGGTACGCAGAGATCTGAAGTTCGATGAGCAGAAATCCATGCAAGTATCACTTAAGAGGGAGCTCAAGTTGCATGCAGAGGAGGAAATTTTAGTTCCTAAGGAGGAGAACCCTCAGATTGATGCGGAGCAGCCACATGCAGAGGATCCGGGAGTGGAGACATTCACCCATGTTGAGTCTTCCAGAGATGGTCAGAAACACTCAAGGGAAGTTGACAGGTTGATGATGGATGCACGAGAGAATGTGGGACAACCATCTTCTTAGCGCAGATAGAGGAGGTCACCCGAGTGGTACACTGGTTACATGGCCCTGGTTGGGGAGTGTGTAGAGACCGAACCTTCTTCATTCGAGGAAGCAATGTAGCAACCAGTCTAGGTTGATGCTATGGTGGAGGAGTACGACTCCATCATTCGGAACTATGGTGGAGGAGTACGACTCCATCATTCGGAACTATGTTTGTGATGTTGTCCCAAGACCTCAGGACAAGTCAGTGGTGAGTTCCCGATGGCTTTACAAGGTAAAGCAGGCAGCTGATGGCAATGTTGAGAAACATAAGGCAAGGTTTGTGGCCCGTGGTTTCTCACAGGTCGAGGGGATCGACTACGATGAGAATTTTGCTCCTGTAGCAAGTTACTCATATATCAGATCAATGTTGGCACCATCAGCTCAGATGGGTTGGAAGATCCATCAGATGGATGTGAAGACTGTGTTCCTCAATGGGAAGATTGAGGAAGAGGAGTATATTGAGCAGTCGGAAAGTTTTGAGACCTTCGATCGTGAGTCACATGTGTGCCAACTCAAGAGGGCTTTGTACCAGCTGAAGCAAGCACCTTGTGCCTGGTACACCAGGATCGACAACTATTTCACTGGGTTGGGCTTCACCAAGAGTGAAGAAGATGTGAACCTTTACCACATCATGGTAGAAGGTAAGCCATTGATCATTGTTCTCTATGTGGATGATCTTATTTTGACAGGTGATGATCAGTTGATCAAGTCTTGCAAGGAGGACCTCGCAAGAGATTTTGAGATGAAAGACATGGGTCTTATGCACTACTTTCTAGGCATGGAAGTGTGGCAGAAGGATGGGGAAGTGTTTTTGTCTCAAGGCAAGTATGCCAACGAGATACTTATGCGATTCCACATGGAGAAGTGAAATCCCATGCAGACTCCTCTAGCTGGTCAGTAGAGGAAGGAGGATGCTACTTTAGGTGAGGTAGTAGCTGCTACTATTTATCGGCAACTTGTGGGTTCATTGATGTATCTAGTGAACAGACAACCAGATTTATGCTTTGCGGTGAACCAGCTGAGTCAAGCTATGGATCAGCCTACCAAGATGTTTTGGAAGGCAGTGAAGCATGTGCTGAGATACCTCAGAGGCACATCTCAGTATGGATTGTGGTACAGACAGACAAAGGGAGTGAAGCTTCAAGGCTTCATAGATGCAGATTGGGCAGGGAGTCCATCAGATCGGAAGAGCACTTCTGGAGCAATCTTCAACCTTGGTTCAGCTACAGTTTCCTGGTACAACAAGAAACATAGGTCAGTTGCACTTAGCTTAGTAGAGGCTGAATACATGGCTGCCAATCAGGCAACATGTGAGGCCATTTGGATGCGGAAGCTTCTAGTGGGATTGTTTGGTCAGAGGATGGATCCAATTGTGATCTATTGTGATAATCAGATTTGTATCAAACTCTCTGAGAATCCAGTATTTCATGACAGGTCCAAGCACATAGATATCTAGTATCATCATCTTCGAGACTATGTGGTGAAGAGGATTATGTTGTTGTTGTATGTTTTGACCAAGGAACAGGATGCAGATATTTTGACTAAGGCATTATCAAAATGCAAGTTTGAGTTCCACAAAGACAGGATTGGGGTGACTGATAATCCCTTTCTTGTTGAGAGGGAGTGTTGAAAATAGAAACAAGAAATGCTAAAAATAGAAGTGCTAAAAATAGCACTTCTATAAATAGCATTTCGGGATACATTCCAATTTTAGTTAGTCCCTAAACTAAAATTGAGAATTAAAAGTCAAATTTGATCTTAGCAGTTGTTTGTAAAATAATTAATTAATTCATCTTGAGTTAATCAGTTGTAGAAAATCAAACATGAAGACTATGTGAAGACATGCAACAGTATCCCCTTTGATTGAGGAAGTTATCCCTTGAATAAGGAGATTAGGATGAGTTGTACTTTGAGTTGTAATTAGTTAGCTCAGTTGACTGAGTTAAGTCCAGTTAGATCAGTTCAAATAGTTTGTTGAACTGATTGTGAGTTCAGTTAGTTAATGCATGCATGCATGAAACTACTGCACTTCAGATAACTGAATATTCTCTCATAAATAACTCATGCATGTCAGTTCAGTCAGAGACCCAGTTGAGATTGGATGATGGGACAATGTACTATCAGTTGTAGGAATATTCCATTGAGGATATCTCTCGCATGCAGAAGGAATTCATTCCTTGGAGATTGTGCAGTTACTTCTGAGTTTAGTGAGTTGTGTGAGTGGCTAATTCACACAGGTGGCATCACTAGACCCCATGAGAAACTGCGCAAGGAAATAGGAGGCCTGGAGGATTGGAGGAAGGCATATGTTGTGTCTATTCAGTTTGTGCACTGTATTGAGGGATTGTATTGAGAAATGGATAGCTTGTGAGCTAAAGCTTTGTGTAATCCAGACATATTTCCACTTTGTATGATAATACAGAGATCGGGGTTTTTAGCTAAGGCTTTCCCCAGAGTATTCTTCTGTGTTCATGTGTGATTGATTTCTCATTCTCTATTATATGTGTTCTATTTGATCTTGCTCATAATCGATTAAGCTTCTGCAATTTTGTTTGTAGAAGTAGATCAAGTATTTTGCTTTAGTATATTGCATAATCTATTGATCTACAGTCGGAAATTATACAAGACGAATATTTCTGAGTAGCTGCAAGCAGCATGGAAACATAAATGGGACATAGTGGCTAGAATCCTAACCCCACCTAAAAGCGGTTATGCCAAATTGAGATTTGCAGAGCTTTCTTGTAGTTGTGCTGGACATAGGGAAGAATTTCATCACATGTGTGTGGATGCTTTGAGTTGTCATGCACAGGATGTGCACGATCATCCTATTAATGACCTTTGTTTGGCCATTAGTTTGGGAGTGGAAGGTTGTGGACTTAATGAGCTTGGTATCTAAAATCGACCAGAAGATTGACAAAAATGTACTTAGGAACCTATTGTCCCAATCTGAGATAATGGACTGTGGGATCCCAATGTAACATCCCTGGTGAAAATTCCATGTAATAAAAGTTAATAAAGGGAAAATAATAACCACGTTTGATAGGACCCTTATTCCAAGTTGAACGTTGGGCAAGACATCCTATTGTGGTTGTTCATTTGGTTATTAATGGCTAAGGAAATTGGCAAAGTCAATGGCTAAGACTTTGGAAAGGAAAAATGGAATTTTGAAACATTTATCTATAAAAATAATGGAAATTAGGAGAAAAGGGAGGTGAAAGGTCACATGTTGCATGTGAGGAGGAAATTGAAGGAAAATAATTTAAAATGAAGAAAATAGAGGCCTCATTCATAAAAAGGTCTTTGAGGATCAGTGGGTAACCTTTTCTCAGTTCAGTTTTGGAGATCTCTCATTATTCTATCTCTCTCTCATTTTCTTAGAGAATTAGAGTTTTCTTGGAGCACTCTGGGAGGGTGTGGCATACTTGGATTCTTGGAGTAAGAAGGAAAAGGAAGAGTGTAGGTTTTAACCCCATACAGAAATTATTTGCATACGAATTCTAAAACACAGAAAATAAACGATGCGAGAGCATAACACATAAAACACATATACAAAGAGATTTTCCCCTGGATCCCAAAACCGGGACTACCAGCTTGATTTTCCATTATGTTCCTTTCAATGTTACAATACATATTTATACATGCCAAAGCATGCAATACCATGGAACGAAAACCATCACATCGAAAACCATGGACCAAAAACCATTGCGTCTAAAACCATGTGCGAAAATAATGCACAAAACCATAGGTATGACCCCATAGAGGGCGGTTACCTGCACCCCTCAAACCCCCTGTGACCTCCCCCGCTATGCAATCGGTGCAGTGAAGGGGGGGCTTCGCCCCCCTCTAACCCCCCGGTTAACTATGTGGGCTAGTCGTGAAAATAATATAACACAACCCAACATTCTCCCACTTGTTGTTTTCTTTCCATAGGGGGGCACAAGAGAGCTTAGTAATTTATCCAGCCCTGCAATGTCCATTGATTCTCTACACCAAGAGAACTTCTCAGAGCTCATAGATTTTTTCAATGCATCTGCAATATTCTTCAAAGTGTCCACCTTTACCAGCAACACCTTTTTTTCTTCTATCATATCCCTCACAAAGTGATATTGAACATCAATGTGCTTTGTCTTTGAATGGTATGCAGGGTTCTTTGCCAATAAAATTTCACTTTGGCTGTCACAATCTATCCTTATGGCTCCCTGTACTAACCCCATACTTGAACATAATCTCTGCAACCAAACTACTTCCTTACTTGCATGAGTGGTTGCCATGTATTTTGCTTCTGTAGTTGATATTGCCACTACAAATTTTTTCTTACTCATCCAACTGACTGCACCTCCAAATAGGTTAAACACATACCCACTTGTAGATCTTCTCTGATCTAGATCTACAGCTCAATCTGCATCAACAAAGCCACGAATATTGAACACTCTGTCAAATCATGTTCTTCCTTGGTAGCACAAACCATAATCACTAGTGCCACACACAAATACCTGGAAACTCACTTCACTATTGTCCATTGCTCCTTCCTTGGTTTTGACATAAACCTGCTCAATAACCCCACTGCATGTGCAATGTCTGGTCTATTACAGACCATTGCATACATCAGGCTACCGACTGCACTTGCATATGGAACACGGGACATGTCCTCTTCCTCTTCTTGTGTCTTAGGACATTGTTCAACAGATAACCTCACACCTACAGGAATAGGAACCTTCACCGGTTTACTATCCGCATATTAAACCTCTGCAGTATTGTCTCAACATACTTCCTCTGGTTTAACCAAAGCTTCCTCTTTGCCCGATCTCTTT
>APFE030651434.1:132032-146517 GCA_000404065.3 Pinus taeda
AGAGCGAACTTGTACGACGTGCCACGAGTCACTGTTTCGACCTTTGGCTCTGAAAAATATATACAAGAAACTCCAGTCTATCCTCTTTCTATACCTTCTTATGAAATTTCAATCTAATGATCAAAGAGAAATTTATGATGATTTTCCCCAAGTCACTTGTTTGGAATGTAATTCAGGAGTCTACAAAAAGACCAACTTCCTCAAATCATATCTCCGCAAATATAGCGAAAAGCTCTGGAATTCGGATCCGAGATTTAGCACGATTTCTTCTCAAATGGGTTTTTCTTTTAGCTTTTGGAACGTCGCAGAAAAAAAGCTATAGCAAAAATGCCACGATGACCTATTTGGAGTAGCAAAACCCTAGAATCGAAAGCTTGGATACCAAATGTTATGAAACCAGCTCAAGAAAAGATAGAAAAGATAGATCAACGCCTTAGAATTCAGCCTCTTCGAGGGGGCAACCTCCTTTACATTACATAAATGAACAATTCTTGGATGATTCAAATGAAAAGACCTCCTCTCTATATATAGGAGTCTAAGGGGTCATAACATAATCAGAGCCTACATAACAATAATAATGTAAGGGCACAATAATAACAATAGTGGGCTTCTATGGGGCACAATAGTAACAATATGGGCACTACATGGGTACATCAATATAATAAGTAGGTTGTACTGATAACAATAAGGGGTTACACTAGTAGTATAGGGGCCTAACATCGAATCATATCATAGTGGCCTCACATCGCGTGTTTACCCCAGCTGGCTGGTTGCTTGGGTAGATGTGGGAGGAGAGTGTTTCTGAGTGGTTTCGGAGCATGGTTCACGTCTCAAACTGGATGGGTTGTGTGTTGGTCATGCATGCATGTCAATTGCATGTGTGTCTCTTACACTTGCATTCCATGTGCTTTTTGCATTTTCATAATATTGATCATGGTTGTAGTAATATTGTCATGAGGAGCTTGATGTTGTTAGTGTGGAGTGCATCGTCACGAGTATATGAATGCTCACATGTTGTTATATTTTGCTTGGTTACATTCTTATATGTACGGTTTCAGTCTTGTATGCTTGGTTGCATGTAGCATTCTTGTAGGTTTTGTTTCAAGTATCATTTGTTCATGCTTGATCATATGTGTTTATGCATGTGTATGGTTGGGTACTCATTTCTTATGCATGTTCATGTTTTCATGTGGTCAAGTATACAATGATGTAATGGTTTTTATCATGCATGAGGTCGTGGTATGCGTTGTTGATAAATTCATGTGATGACTGAAACCTAGCTATAATGATGGTTGCATGGTTATATTCTTATGTGTTATGTTTCAATATGCTACCATAATTATGTTATACATGTATCAAACTGATTTTTTGATCTTGCAGACAAGGTATCCTCCCTTAGATATACTAAGGTACATCGGTTTATTTTGATTTCGTTTAGCTAACATGATATACCTTGCAGGAAGAAATATCAAATGGTTAGCAAGATGGTAGACTACAAATACTCTCCCTATGAATCAGAGAGTAGTATGTTGTTGGGAATTCTTCTGATTTGGCATACTAACTGAGAAGCTTAAAGGAAGAAATAAGGAGTTGTAAGGTATATAATGACAGAATCATACAGGCACAAGAGAAGCTAGCAGAGGTAAATGCAGTGATACTTCAAAGTTTGTCAAACTTGTAGCAACAGGGAGCACTTCAGATCAGCCATGAGCAGGAGGATATAACTAATGGCGCATATGGTAGTAGGTCACATGGTGATCATAGGTCAGATAGAGATGACACGGTTAGAGAGGGAAAATTGTTGGGAACTTCAGAAAGGAGAAGGGATAGACACAGGTATTATTTTAGTTCTGATTCAGATAGGCACTATGATCGTCATCGTTATCATCCTTAAAGGAGGAGTGATAGGAGATACTTTCCATATCATTTTAATAGAGAAAAAACACCTACTTTTGATGGAGGTATGAATAAATCCTAGGATGAAGAGGCATGATTTCTTGGTATGAGGAAGTTCCTTAGGTTGCATGATTATTCAAAGAACATGAAAGCCAGAGTAGCTAAATTTAGTCTCAAAGGTAAAGAAGACATTTGGTGGGAAGATGTGAAGAATTGCAGAGGTATACATGAGTAATATTTGACTTGGAGTGATTTTGAGTGGCTATTCAAGAAGAAGTATTTGACAAAGAGATACTTTGATGACAGGGCAAAAGAATTATATGATCTAGATATGGGGTCGGTGACAGATGATGAGTACACTAGCAAGTTCTTCGAGCTACTGAGGAATGTACCTTACCTCAAGGAGGAGAAGGCAAAGATTTAGAGATTCACTAGTGGGTTACCAATGGCATTCAAAGATAGGATTGAGTTCGATGAGCCTAGATCATTGGAGGAGGCCATTCGAAAGCTAAAGAATTGTCATGAAAATTTGAAGCGTAGATATGAGACTAAGCCAGACTGGAAGGGAAATGCAAAGAACAAATTAAAATGGGATAAGAAGCAAGTAAGACCACATGATTCGGATAATAAGTAGAATGTTGCACCACCTAAGAGATTCAATGCATCAGATAGAGAACAGGGACATCAATTTGAGGAAAAGAGTAAGGGTGCATGTTGGAAGTCTATAAAGTGTTGGACTTGTGGAAAGGATCATCGAAGGAGAGATTTTCCACAGAATTAGGGTGGTAGGCCTCAAATATGTAGTGCACAGGATGCACAGACTGTTGGAGATGTTGGTCAAAGCGTTCCTCATATTTATGCATCATTGGATAACAAACAGGTAGACCATCAGGTATCTATCATTGAGATGGATGGTAATATTTGTAATCAAGTTATGTCTACCTCCCTCTATACTCCATACTATCCCCCCTAGGTATACTACATTCCACCCCCCTTAAACATGTTTCGTCCCCAAAACATAAGAAGAACACAAATAATAAGATCTACTCAAAAGAGTAGTCCACTGGTACCGTGTACATGCATCTAGCCATCCAAGAAAAATGTGAACCCTTGATCTAGTTGGTGCCTCACTCACTTGAGATGGAAGTTGACCCTGACAACTCTTCTATGTTGGTGTGTTGTGGGTGGATCGTCGCTCCTCTCTATCTGTCATGTGGGGGTTATTGTCCTTGTTTCTGATTCGTTTCCATCTTGTAGGTTGTTGTCTCATTGGGTGATGTGGGTGGTGATATGCTGAAGCTTTAACTGATGGAATATATTTCTTGAATTCCTCTACTATTGGTTCATGAGTGGTGTCTAGTGCTTTTTTTGATAACTGATTTGATGTTTGTGTTTGGTTGTCGACTATAAAAGGCTCATCATCTGCTGTGTCAATGTCATTAAAGCTTTGTGCTTTTGCCTCCATAGCCTCTGCTCCATCCTCCTTAGACTCTACCTATTTATTTATGGAAATATCCTGTAATGTAATTTTCTTCTTTTTATACCAGAGCTTCAAGAATTTCTTTAGCACATTAATATTGATAGTACCAATAGATTCCATCCAAGGTTATTCCAAAAAAACATCCACATTAGCCATATCTGAAGCATAAAAATTAGAATGTAATACATACTTGTCCATAGAAATCTTCAAATCTTTATAAAATTACACATCCTCATTATCAACTTGTGTGTTTTTCATGTATTTTTCTGGAACTTGCAATTTTTTTTGCCAAATTAACATTTATAAGATTTTGCTTGCAACTAGGATTTATAGACACAATGATCTTCTCCTTCTAAGTACATCCATGAATCTGTAATAAGGAGATGCCAGTAGAAAATAACCCCTTTCATGTCCCATTATCCTGTTTTCTAACATGAGACCATTTGTCTAAGAAGACTTTTTCAAACTCTTCATCTAAAAGTTTGTTCAACTTCTTGTTGTCAAGTGATCTAAACCATTTAGCAGCCTCATCCTCCAAACCATGCCATATTAAATTTTACCACCTTTTCTCATATAGTTCATTTTCACTGCTTATGAATTCTTCAATAGTAGGGCCATCATCTTTGCCTTAAAAAACATATTGCTAGAAACCACGAAGAGGGTTTAAAAAAAAAATCACTTTGCGAAAATTTAAAGTGGCCACAGTTCAGTCAATATTGATAATAATATTTATTATGGCTTGTTTTCAGGCATGGAATGACCATTTAGCATTTTCCCATGTAATAGAAATCCTGATCTGGGCACTGGAATTTCTTATTTGCGTTGCAACTGTCCTGCCAGCACAAAAAATTCTGAAAAAAAAGAGTCGATTTTAAATCAGCGATATCTCTATCATTCGGACTTTGATTCGACCGATTTTTTTTTATTGGTTAATTTTTCAAGAGGATCTTAGATCTATAATTATTTGATCAAAATTCCCCCAAAAAATGACAAGAATTAACTGGAGATCCGTCACCCACGAATCTCATCAAAACATTTATGCAACACAGTTGATTTTTAAATCAACGATATCTCCCTCATCTGGACTCCGATTCGGCCGATTTTTTTTTGCAAATTGGGTATATTTTTGCAAAGGACCCATATCTACAATTATATTATGCAAAATTTTCACTAGAACTTATAAATCTAATCTACAAACTTGCCGCCCCAAAAAAAGCCTACAAAAATAAAAAATAAAATTCTTTGTTTTGCCCAAGAAATTGCTCTAATACCACTTATCATAGATGTGGCCTCAAAATATATGATAATGAAAATATACCCAACAAATAACAAGATCGAAATATATATAAATGCTTCTTTATTAATCAAAACCCTTCAGGTAGGGAAACACCATACAATCACTCCTTAAGGAAGAAGAACACTCCACAAGTAATATGCTTGTTCATTCAATATTCCTTGACATCTCTCAATGGGGAGTCTCTAGCCTCTATATAGGCCTCATACATACAATGTCATGGGTCATTACCATGGTTCCCTCAATACCATCTATCTAATACCATGGGCTTATCACATTATTGCTAACTACTTATGGTCCCTTACATGATGTGGGTTAACCACTTTATTTATTAACTATGGTCCATCCCATTATTACATTATTCCCTTGGGTACTGTGGAGCTATAACAAGGGTCTCTTTCACCTCTAATTACCTCACATTAATATGTCAATCCGGGAATGATTTTTTATTTCAAAGAGTGTCTCAGTCTGAGGCTATCATTTGCCAGAGTAAGGCTAGTAGCACAGTGTTTGAAAATACAAAAGTAAATGGATGCTTGTTTACAGCTAACTACTTCAAGAGATTAAACCACACATTCAAAAAACTAAGCAATTTATCAGTCAAGGGTTCGGTAGCAATAACCCATATCTTTGTAAACTGATGGAAAAGGAAACCAGAGAATAGATCGTGGATTTGGGAGCCGGACAGTAGATGTCAATGCTCACTACAGCCTGAGATCGTTCTTCACACCAAAATAACAAACGACAAGAAATGAAATGGAAAATAAGAAATGGAACAACAATTAAGAAATAGAACAACAAACCTGAAATGGAACAGCAGTTAAGAAATTGTAACGGCAACTAATTCTAACAATCAGTAACACCTTAGTCTATAAGATCAAATGCACTAATCGTAATTTACAGGAACCAAGCGGCAATCCTTCACTCTTAAGAGTAGATTTAATAACACACCAAAATGGAACAGCACTGATTAATGATGAATTATAGAATAACGCTTGAAAACCATATATACACACGGCACACTTGAATAGTAATCTGATCAAGTTATCAATCTCAGTTAGAAAGAGTACAACTCTATTTCAAAATAGAATGACATTGCTCATAGATCCAACAATCGCAAAGAACATAACTCCCAAGAGGAATTCCGTAATGTTAATGAACAAGTGCACAGCACAAAGGCTCTGTAATGAAACAACAACAGTATTCTGTAAAGGCTAGCAGTATTATATCAACACCTAAAAGAACAGTGATATGATGTAGAGTCAATACAATAGTTCTGTCTTTAGAAACCTTAATAATTTAAACATAACAGAGCATGTGATGTAAACTTACAAAACACATCAGATTACCAAATGACATTGATAAGAAAACCACGCATAAACCAAATGTAATAGTACAAAAGCAAGTGTCCTCTAGGGTCGAGCCCTTAGCCTCCAGGGGTACACTGCTTGAAGTTATTCTAGACTCAAAGATGAAATAGTAACCAAGTTTGTATTAATGCATAAAGTGAAATTACAATAAATCAGTTCTTAACGAGACTCGATGATCAAAGTTTTGATCTTAAAGGAAATTACATAAAACATAACAATATCTCCCCCGAGCTAATAGTGCTACCCTTTTTACAAGGGTGAAGGCGGAGATATCTAAGTGCAGAAATAGATAAAAAAACGATCCCTCAGAATCAAGGATCCTGAGGGATTCGCCGAACCGTTAGTCCTCAGTCATTTATTTTCTTTCTTGTGCTGAGCTGATATCTCCACTTCCTTTCCAGGGCTGATTCGCTTTGATTTGCTTTTCCTTGTTTGCATACGGTCTCCCGTTAAAGGGACAATGGTTAACCTGTCCTTGTCCTTTCCTTTGGAACGAAAACTTCTTGTTTTTCCTCCTTCTTGCATAAGGAAATGACAATTGTCAGTGTTTTCGTCTTGCATATTAATCTCACATGTTTTATTACAATTCCTTGTCGTTTTCCTAGTTCATGATGCAAAAGGTTTGTAGGTTCTAATGAAAATATGCTAAAATAATTATCAAAAACATACCTTCTTTAGTACTCCACACACCCCCCTGTTTACCCTTTTTCATGCCCTCATGAAAACATTGTAGTTGACGTGTAAGGCAGTGAGTGAGTAGGCTGGAGATGGAATCTCATGTGAAGGCCTACAACCATGATGCGTAACTAGGTATTCAACAAAATGGCCTATCTAACCCTCAGGCATCTCATATAGGGCTTGGTATATGGGTGCAGGGTGCCAAATAATTGGACTCCAGAACCTATATCCTAACCAGGATGGCCCTGACCTCAAAATGACTTCGCCATAGCAGTGCAAGCGGTTGGAGGCTAATTTGAAATTTTCATACTTAAATGGTTCCCTGAGCTGGATATTTGGATTAGAGATTTGATACCGAAATTTAGCCACATCAATGGCAGGGTCTTTGATAGAGAAAAAGTACTCTAATCCCTGTCGAATGATTGCCTCATGCATGGGTCCTAATGCTTCAATTACACCTGGAGTCTTCATGAGGTTTCTATGTTTTCTCCACAACTGTACTGGATCCCTAGGCTCAGCTCTTATCCACAAATCTAATCTATTTTCTTGTCTTTGGAAAGCATTATAAGCTTTAAGCCATTTAATTTGATTAACCCCAAATGAAATAAATACCTATAATTGGATATCCCCAACAAAAGGGCCAGGGTTCAACTCGGTCTCCTGGTCTAATACAAGGTTATGCAAATAAAACTCACACATTAGTCTCTGAACCTTTACCCCTTAGTGCTTACAGCAGTTTATAAAATCATCGATGGTCTTAATTTGTATGGGAGCACCTGCTTTAACAGCCTTTATTTTCAATTGCAAATATCGTTCCATTAAAAATAAGGCTTAATTCTTAGCAGGGGCTCTACATGCTAGGACGTCATTGTATAAAGAACATAAGGTATCCATCTGCTTGATAACTATATCTAACCTATGAGTTACCTTCGCAACTTTTTCTTCTTCCCTTCACCACCCTTCAAAGGCCTAGCTTTCGGATAGATTGACGTTCCTAAGCTGCTGCTGTAGCTCTTCATACTTTTCACGAGGGACCGTTTTCTCTCTAAGCTTTTCTGCTGCTTGTTGAGCTTGCTTCAAACCCTTTCGTAGGGCTACCGTTTTTGGATCTCTTTTCCATGCGGCAGTGGAGGCCGGGAGTTTTACCTGAATTTTCATATTGCATTGTTTTGAGTTCATGACTCTTATCACTCCTGAAGGTGGTGCCTCCATCTGAATTTCCTTATCGTGGGTCAACATATAATCCATTTCTATCTTAACGTGGATATCAGTCCATTGTTGTTCCTTTTCAATTGGAACAACAGTCTGTTTCTCAGCATCATTTGGAACTGCATCTTGGTTTTCAACAGGGTTTCAAACAGCAGGATGGACTCTGGTCCTCCGCCCCTTTTTCTTGAGGGGTTTTGCTGGAGTGGTTGCATTTTTCCTTCCCGAAGTCTTTTTTACCCTTTGCCTTTCTTTTAGAATCCTAATCTGCTGGTTGAGCTGAACTATTATATTCAGTAGTCTCTGTTGTTCCTTTCGCAATTCCTTAATTTCCGCAATTTCCTTAGAAGGAACACCAGGCTATTCACTGCGGCCTGGACTGTGACTAATTCCCTGATTTTCTCTCTGGGGTGCTTCTTCATTTCTCTACTCTGATCGTTCCGGCGCAAGAACCCTAACTGGTTCTGTTATTTCTTGGGTGACCTCCTTTTCTGCCCCCCTTTCCTCCAGAATTTCTTCTGGTGTCATCTAGCTAGGAACGGATTGTTCCTGTTCAACATCTCCTGTCATATTTTCATCATGAACAGGCAGATTCTCTTCTTCTGCCTCCTTTGCATGTGATTCTTTAGGTGCATTTTTCTCCTGAGGTTTCTCTTTAGCATGGAGGTCTGATGGACTGGAAGGTTGGCCATATTCACCCATATTGGCCAAAACTTTGGCCAATTTATCTTCTCCCAATGGGTCCTGCAACGGGCTACATTCCTGCTGTTCCATTTCCTCCTCCTACTCAGATTGCTCGGCTTCTTCTTCTTTTTCTCCTTCCTCTTCTTCATGCATTCCTTTCTCATTTTCTTCCCCTTCCAATCGTGGGGGTTGCTCATCTTCTATTTCTACCGGCTGGCTGGTGTTTCCTTGGGGTTTCTCCAGCCTCTCTCGTAGTCGTGCTAGCCGGACCGATTTCCTGCGTTTTTCAGGAAGCTCGGGTGTGCTGGTGGCATGTTTACATTTTGGGGATGGTGTGGTCAATCCTCCATTTATCATGGCAATTAGCTCTTCCCAGCTGCTTTGTTGCTGGGTAAAGCTATGGCTGACTATTAACCAAATCAACCCATGATGACTAACAACTGACTCTACATGTTGTGCCTTTTTTATGCTCCATGCAACATCATGAAGTAATGAATTCAAAAATGCAGGTAAATTTACAGAGCATTTTTGCTTTAGTACAGCTAAGAGTTTAAGATGACGTGGTCTTACCACGTCTTTTCTGCCTTCATAGGCGATGTAGCATAACCCCCTTTCCTCTAATTGTCAGGCTTTGGCCTTCGTCTTGGAATATTTCTATAATATTCTGCAATCTCTCCTTCTTTAACGTCCATACAAGTCCAGCGGCTGGCAGTCCCGAGACTTCTGCGATTATGTCGTCAGTGACTGCTATGCGTCTCCCCCTCACTGTGGAGTGATCCTCTTGCAAGTTCTGCAAGAATTCAATTGCCACAGTCTCGTTAGACTCTTGCAAGCGGTTGAGATAAGTCAGCCACCGTGCTCTTGCCAGGATTTCCCGGGCAGCAGTTGAGATTGTTAACACCTGCGGTTCTCTCCAAATTGATCTTCCTCCCATGTTTATGGTTTCGCTGTAAACTCTCAATGGAACGATAGTTGTTCATTCTGTTAAAACACGGAGAGGCCGACAAACGCAAGACTCGCTCAAAATCTAATGCTACAGAGTATACAATGGATATGGCTTATGAACAACAATTCATGCAGAAAAAATAATAAAATAGTATACCGTTGAGCCATGCTATACCCCAGTACATAGCTTCCCGAATAGTGATCTAACATGTAATCTAGGGAATGATGAGGTTAACCTCCCCCCCGCAATGTGATAGGTCGTCCCGGCCATCAAATAAACGAGCAGTGCCCATTCTGAAACAGAGTCCTTAAGGAACAGTATATGGCAATATGCCATGTTTACAAAAGTAGCAAATTACCAAAATCGAGGCGTAGAGTTGGGTCGCTTAATACGTAAGAGACTGCGGTGATATGATGCGAGGCTGGGGATAGGACATCTGCCATGGATACAGAGTCTCATGCGGTCATTGTCAATTGTTCTGTCATGATTGGGGATAATAGATATTCATGCGTTGTATGGTTTGGGAAATAATATATAATTGATTATTAAGGCATAAGAAACAGAAGGGTGGTAATAACTACTTAATGGTGTAAATAATGTGACTTAATATCATTAATAGTGCTCTGCTGCCAACAAGTGTCCATAACCTTGGCAGAGTTGTTTATTTCACCCATGGAACCATGATCCTTTGTGTATGCTTAGGAAATGTTGTGTGATGTCAAAATGTAGGCCATTATGCTGGCTTGGTGACCAGTTAGCCGTAATGCCATTCACGAGGAAGGAGCAACAGGTGGGCAGGCCGACTCGTGATGAGACCTCCTGTTCCAAGGGTTCTTTGTTTGATATACCTTTTGGACCATATCCCTGGTGTGGTGGCCATAGTGGGAATGCCACTTCACTTTTGTCCTCATGATTATGGTAGGCTGACTCTTGATGAGACCCCCTATCCTGCATTTGACAACTTATAAGTCATTAAGACATCATTGTTTGCTCTTTCTTTTTCTTTTCCATAAAGTAATTTCCCTATTTATACACAAAGGGTGGTTCAACACTCCTTAAGAGTAGGAATGGTGGAAGAAGTCTTAACATCTCAATAGGAAGATATAAACCCTTTGCTCTTATTCCTGAATAATAATCAAAGAGGATTAAAAGGGACCAACATGATAAAAATAACTAATCAGAGCAGAATTAGTAGAACAATGATAGCAAAAGATAATGAATAAGCGTGTCCTTCCTTCTGTCCTCTTACCAATTCAGAGCAATTTCTTATAAAGATAGCGATTTATGATTCACTAGTTTCAGTATGTTGTGATTTTGTATCCATTGCATAAGTGCATAGTTGTATTCTAAAAGACTTGAAGGAACAAGAACAATAAGCATCCTTAATTTAGAACAGCAAAAGGAACAAGTTGTTTCAAAGGCAGAGCAAAAGAATGCAAGTGGTGAACAAAACACCACAAATGTTGTTCCTTTGGAAAAGGAACAACAGAAAACACAAATGTCATTCCTTTGAAAAAGGAACAACAGAACACACATATGTCGTTCCTTTGGAAAATGAACAACAGAAATCAAAAACGTTGTTCCTTTGGAAAAGGAAGAGCAAAACACACCAATGTCGTTCCTTTGGAAAAGGAACAACAGAAATCGAAAATGTTGTTCCTTTGGAAAAGGAACAGCAAAACACACCAATGTCGTTCATTTGGAAAAGGAACAGCAGAAATCGAAAATGATGTTCCTTTGGAAAAGGAACATCAAAACACACAAAAGTCGTTCCTTTGGAAAAGGAACAGCAGAAATCGAAAATGTTATTCCTTTGGAAAGGAACAGCAAAGAAAACAAATGTCGTTCCTTTCGAAAAGGAACAACAGAGATCGAAAATGCTGTTCCTTTGGAAAAGGAACAGCAAAGCAAACAAATGTCGTTCCTTTGGAAAAGGAACAACAGAAATCGAAAATGTTGTTCCTTTGTAAAAGGAACAGCAAAGCAAACAAATGTCGTTCCTTTGGAAAAGGAATAGCAAAAATCGAAAATGTTGTTCCTTTGGAAAATGAATAGTAAAGCAAACAAATGTCGTTCCTTTGGAAAAGGAATAGCAAAAAAAGAAAATGTTGTTCCTTTGGAAAAGGAACAACAAAACACACAAATGTCGTTCCTTTGAAAAAGGAATAGCAGAACTCACAGATGTCATTCCTTTGGAAAAGAAACAACAGAAATCGAAAATGTTGTTCCTTTGAAAAAGGAACAACAGAACACAGAAATAAAGAAAAGGAACAAAATTACAGCAAAATGACAGCTGATCCAAAGGGTGTTGTTCTTTTGAAAAAGGAACAACCGGAAGAAAATGTTGTTCTTTTGAGAAAAGGAACAGCAAAAATAGTAATGGAAAAAAGTTGATTCTTAAATATGTACAAAAATGATTCAACAAAAGAAAAGAAATTATGTACAAACTGTAAAAGGAAATAAATTTCTTAATGAATTATAGGTGAGGAATACTTCTCTCCCTCCCCCAAAATTTCCATACCAGAGCCTTGATGTAGTTGCTGGCAGAAGGACTCTCGAGTGAGTGATTTGCGATAAAGACGAACTCGGTGGCCATTTTCCTTGAAGGCATATCCAAAACCGTCAATAGTGATTAAAGTAAGGGTACCATTGTCATGTACCTTCTGGATTTCGTATGGTCCCAACCAACGAGTCTGGAGTTTCCTGGGGAAGTCCTGAAACCTGGAGTCGTACAAAAGAGCCCAGTCACCTTCGTGGAAGAATTTATTTTTAATGAGAGCATCATGCCACTTATCTTGCTGCTGCTGGATCAGGGCAGTGTTTTGAAGTGTAGAGATTCTAATTTCGTCCAGCTCATTGATTTGCTGTAATCGATTAATCTGTGCCTCGGTTAGATCCAAGCCAACTTCCTGTGATGTTCATAATGTTTGGATTTCAAATTCTATGGGGAAAATGGGTTGTTTTCCAAACACTAATTGATAAGGTGAGTAACCAGTGGTACTTCTCCATGTTGTTTTGTAAGCCCACAGTGCTTCAGGTAGTCTGGCAGCCCAATCACGTCTATGTGATGCAATGGTTTTCGTTAGGATTGCTTCTATTATTTTATTGCTACTTTCTACCTGCCCATTTGCCTGTGGGTGGTATGGAGTAGTGATTTTATGGTGGACATGATAGTTGTTGAGTGTTGCAGCTATTCTGTTCCCAACAAACTGTGGTCCACCATATGTAATTATCTCTCTTGGAAGGCCATAACGTACAAATAGATGGAAGAGGAACTGTATGATAGAGTCCTCTATAGCTCTTGGCAATGCTTATGCTTCGACCCACTTGGTGACATATTCTGTTGCCACCAAAATATATGTTTTCTGGTTTGATGATGGGTTAATTGGTCCAATGAAATCAAGAGCCCATCACTCGAATGGTTTGATGACTAGTTGTGGTTTCAAAGGCATCTCATCAGACTGACCAGGGCGTCCTGCTCTCTGGCAATTGTCATGGGCTTGGAAAAATTTCTTTGCATCTTTGAAAATCGTGGGCCAATAATACCCTGTTTGCAGCACTTTATGTCCAGTTTTGCGATCGGCGAAATGTCCACCACATGGTCCGTCATGGAAGGCTTTTAAAATGTCAAAGATTTCATCTTCTCAAACGCATCTCCTGATATGCATGTCTGCCCCTGTGTGGAACAAATAGCCCCCAATCCAAGAAAATCAAGTACTCTGCTGAACAATCTGTTTCCGCTCACTAGGGGTTAGATGCTTTGGTAGTTTACCTACTGCTAGGTAATTGGAAACATCAGCATACCAGGGTGTTTGAACAACCACAACAAACAGATGCTCATCCAGAAATTGATCTTCAACTACTGCTACATCAATTGTCTTTGGCATTCTTGAGAGAAAATCGGCTACAAGATTTTCTTTTCCAGGTCGATCCTTGATTGTAATATCAAATTCCTGCAATAAAATCAGCCATCTAGTTATTCTGCCATTTGTGATAGGCTTGTTTGCTAAATATTTTATGGCAGAATGATCTGTGTATAAGATAACAGGATATCCAGTAATGTAATGTCTAAACTTATTGACAGCATGTATTACAACTAGAAATTCGTTTTCAGTAAAAGTGTAGTTTAATTCAGCAGGGGATAAATTTTTGTTGATGTAATAAATTGCATATGGTTTTTTATCCTCTTCCTGCCCAAGGACTGCTCCAATGGTTGTATCTGAGGCATCAGATGATATCTGAAATGGAAAATCCCAATTTGGTCCTCGGAGGACTGGGGCTGTGGACACAAGCTTCTTCAAATCCTGGAAAGCATGTTCACATTTTTCTGTCCAAAGAAAATCAATGTTACCAGTTAGTGCATACAAAGGTGCAGCAATATGCGAATAATGTTCTATAAATCTCCTATAATAACCAGAAAATCCAAGAAAACTGCGTACCTCCGTTTGAGTGGTAGGAGTGGGAATAAGCAAAATATTTGGATTTTGGCTGGGTCTACCTAAATGCCCACTGCTAAAATATAGTGTCCTAGGATAAGTCCTTCAGTCATCATCATATAGCATTTTTCATGGCTTAAACAAAGCCTGGTAGAAATGCAGCGTTGTAGGACTTTTTCTAGTGTATCCAATGCTGGATCGAAATCATCTCTGTATGGTGTAAATTCATCCATGTATACTTCAAGTCCTTCTTTTATTAAGTCTGCAAAAATGCTAAAGATAGCCCTTTGGAATGTGGCAGGAGCATTGCATAAGCCAAAAGTTAGAACTCAGTAGGCAAATGTTCCCCAAGGACAAGTAAAACTAGTTTTGTCTTAGTCTTCAGGGGCAATCTGAATCTGATTGTATCCACTGAAGCCATCCAGGAAAGAAAAGAATTTATTTCCTGCCAAAGTGTCTAATACTTGGTCGATGAATGGGAGAGGGAAGTGGTCT
>APFE030651438.1:0-10907 GCA_000404065.3 Pinus taeda
AGGAACATAATGAAAAATCAAGCTGGTAGTCCTGGTTTTGGGATCCAGTGGGAAATCTCTGTGTATATGTGTTTTATGTGTTATGCTCTCGCATTTTTATTTTTTTTCTTGTGATTTAGAATTCATATGCAGGTAATTTCTGTACAGTGTTAAAAGCTACAGAAGTGACCTGCATGAAGTCATTCCTAGTTGGACTAAGTCAACCCCTCAAACATCTCAAGGGTGCAGAAACTTGGTTCCAGCATCCCCCCACACTGCTTTAGGTGAGACCTCAGTCCATGCTACGTGGGCTGTTGCCGAAAGGACCAGTAGTATAGGGATTTGTTTGGCCAATTAACTCTGAACCTGGGTCAGGCCCCATCAAGCCAAAAAATGGTTCCGTTGTTGGGACTAGAATCTGCATAGAGATGTCTGATGTCATATCATTGGAATCCAACTAAGAAGAAAATTGAAGGTTGGTTGGATAGGAGGATTCATGAGTTTGCAGTGTAGGAGAACAAGAATCTGTGACTATCAAAGGAAGAGTGGTTAGACTACTACCTGTACATAGAGATACATGAAATTTTCTTCGCATCTTTCCCTATTAAGCTGTACGAGTGGATCGCGAAGCTATCAGATAGCTAAGGAAGGTGGAAACTTAACAATCCTATTGTGTGGACCCCAAAGTTGGTGCATAGATTGGAAGCATTAGAGGATAAGATCGTGGGCACTGTTGATCACTGGCTCAATTGGATTATAGGAGGATTCATTGCTGAGTTCGTGGTAGATATTTTAGTTAGATATAGCAAGGTAGAGCGACGATTCCTTAAAGGACCGTGAGGTAAGTACGTAAAGTATCTAAATATTCAGATTATAACGTTATTGTGTGAAAAGAGGGTTATGCAATTACCTTGATGTCCGGAGCTACGCAAAGTGGAAAACCCCACAAAAACGAAGGAAGTAAGGGACTAGATAATAGCCCTTTGATTTCACCTCCGCGAGGGGATGAGGAATAGCTCGTGAAGGTCTTGCATGAAGTGTGATCAATTTGATAAGGCAAAGGATTCCACACATACCACCCCCACCCACACCACCACTAGATTCACGACCTTCACCTCCATCTTCACCTGTACCACCTCTACCACCACCGCTAGTCAATATGGTAAGCGCGATAAAGTTGCTTGTGTTCAAGGGAGTAGTAAATGAAGATCCATACCAGTTTTGGTTTGTGATAAGAGCTATATGGGAAGTGTAGGGAGTTACAAATGATAATATAAAGAAAGCGAGGTTGGTCAGCGCTCTATAGGATCGCGCGCTGACCTGGTATATTAATCATTCTAATGACAATCCGAATGCAGGGATCGTAGATATCCAAATTGCAATGAACAAAGAATTTAGCAGGCCGAAGTCAGAGTCATAATCAACCATTGGATTCAAGGAGATCATAATGCTACACGGAGAGACTCCTTGGGAGCTGGATCAGAGGCTGAAGTGCATGATTCGCGCAGCTAATATGACTTTGATGGATGGCCAACACTGTGAATGGTTTGTAGCATCGCTAACGCCACATTTGAGGAATGCGCTGTCGCAATCGAGGTTAATGACTCAGGCAGAAGCCATAGAGATCGCGATGAGGCTGCATGAAACCCCAATACAGGATCTTAACTTGGGAGTTCACCAGATCCACGTGCAATTGAAAAACCTATGCCTTGAGTTGCAGAGTCTAAAACAGGACAGGACAGCTCGCCCGAAAGTGCATGAAGGGGTATGGTGCGTAAAATGCAAGGGTCAGGGTCATGATAAGGACCAATGTCGTGTGTTTGTGAATTACCTCACGGAAGGAGGATTGATGTCGTTATGACCAAAGGCACAAGCAGGACCTAGCATGGCGCCTTCTTTGTGGTGTGCTATTTGTCAAATAGGAGGAAAACATGCTACAGACAACTGCCATTTGTTACAAAAGTACACATAGAATTTGCAACAGTTGTTCTATAATATTTGTAGATTGGTTGGACATGATGAGCACACTTGTAGAGGCTATGAGCTGATGATGGATAGAACTACCACCTACAGGGTTTAGGCTGAAACGTGGCCCCTAGAACAGAACGTACGAGTGGCGCGAACTGGATTTTAAGGGTGTGGACGAGGCCAAGGTGGAGGAGGACTTGGAAGAGGTCACATACAGCTGATATGCTACAATTGTGGAGGGCCAGGATATTATGCCTATGCTTGTACGAATCCAACACATCCATCATGTCTGTATTGTACCTTGTTCGATCATGAGACAGAGGATTGTCCTATGTTGATAGCTAGGATACGCAACAAGGGAGCAGTACCACCTCCCCTGACTCAGAACCTACAGATGATGAGGTTTGAGCCACGCGAGGAAGATCCAAATGTGAAGATTGTGCTTTGAAGTGGAATCATGATAGGAGATGATAAAGGCAAACATCACGAAGATAGTACTTAGGTTCGCAAGGCTCTGACGAAAGAAGCAGAGTTTGATTTGGAGCGCACTAAGGAAACCTTCATGGAAGCTAATAAGAGCTTTGCTAATGCCTCCACTTTAGGAAGCAAGGATAGATCGAAGCCGGAAATGGACCCATCTATGCTTACGATGTTTCTGGAAACATGCATGAAACTAATGTGCGATAGTAATGCTATAAAGGGATGGCAAGAAGTCATTAACAGATGCACTTGGACCACCCCAAGAGAAACATGCATAGTTTTGAAGATTGGAAAGCATGCGGAGAGGATGGGAAAGAAATGAGGCTAACCACGCAGATTGGAGAATATGAGATGGAACAACTAATGCTAGATTTAGGGTCAGACATGAATGTTATGCCAAAGCAGACATGGGAGCGCATGGGAAGGCCTACGCTGCAATGGTCTCCTATGCAGCTACTAATGGAAAACAAGAAAAAGATAATACCTATGGGGAGATTGCAGGGAATATCTGTGGATATTGAAGGAGTGAGCACGTTAGCAGACTGAAGTGATAGAGATTTTTTATGACAACAATCCCTACCCCACGCTCCTAGGAATTGATTGGGCCACTGATATGAATGGGGTCATTAATCTAAAGAAGCACAAGATGATTTTTGAGAAGAAGTCTCTACACATAGTTATACCCTTGGACCATGCTGAGGCATCGCACTACACAGAACCAGTGCACGACTATGCAAGTGATGACGATTTGGACTGCATCTACAAGATAACTGCGTGGGAGCAAGACTGGGTAAATCCTACCATGGATGGATGAATTTCATGGGAGTGCGAAAGCTCCTGTACTTTAGATTCAGATGAGGAGATAGAACAGTGGTAGAACCGATTACACGAGGTAACCACGTTAAACTGTAACATGATGACAAGATCATTGTGATGTGTATCAACAGAAATGAGAGATTTACCTACTTATGATGGATTAGGTGAGGTAGATGCTTTCTTGGACCAATTTGAGATGAAGGTGCTCGAAAAAAAATGTTTCAAAGCCTTGAATTGGGTACTGCACGCTATGCCCGCGAGGTGGTGGGGTACACACAAAGGAAGCTTTGATGACTGGCACACAAGTAGGAGGATGATGCACACACAGTTTGGGAAGCCTAGAGTGCGATTAACGAAAAAATACAATGGTCAGGATAGTCTGAGCGTGCATCTGTCCAGGGGGTACAGGCATATGATAAACAACCTGTGCAGATGCAAATGAACTTCATGATGGGAAATATGATCAATAAGCATGTGTTTGGGGAGAAAATGCATGAACGACACCTCAAATTGGAACAACATAATGTGGAAAGAACGAATGCACAGAAGGTTATCCTCGTGGAAGCCTTTAATAAAGTGTGCGAAGCATTGAACAAGGTATGTAATATGCAGCGAAGTGATTGGGACCTGCACGTACCAGCTGTCCTATGGGATTTTAGGGAAACGTGCAAGAAACTGATGGAACAGATGCCTTTTAGGTTGGTTTATGAAGCAAAAAATGAAATACTGATGAAATATATCATTCCTAGTCTGCACATAGCAGCACCCACAGATATGACAGATCACGGAGCCTTGAAGGAAGGGATAGCATAGTTGGCAGAGAAGAGAAGAAAAGAGGTAGCAGTAACACAGGCACAGGAGGTGTGGGACACTGTGAAGGCTGCAACAAAAGCACAAAAGGCAGCAGAGAAGGAGCATGAGGGTCAGAAGTCACCTTCGCCTAAGCAGGAACAAGAAATGGAGATAGAGACAGAGGAGGGTGGTGCAAACCTACAAACAATGTCGACATAGTTGAAGTGCTAGTGCCCAAGAGAGAAGGTGGGGCCACAAAAGAAGTTGAAAGTGTATAAGACTTCTTTCGACCCGATCACACTCACTGAGGGAGATCTGCATGATATAGGGGAGACAGTGTGCGACATCACTACAGAGACCCTCCAGCAGTTGGCAAAGGAGAATCAGATTGTGTTGGGGGCCATCCAGGTGTAGATTCAAGAGTTGTAGGTGTGCACTCCTTAGGATGGTACTCTCTCGACCAGTCTCACAGTAGGAACAATTGCAACTGAGGAAATGCTGCATGCCCACATGACCAACATAATAGTGCTTCCAGAGGGGGCACTGGTTATAGAGAACGAGGCTGATAGGCCTATGGTTAGTGCATTGAAAGGAGTAGGAATCAACATGCTTTCACTCCCTCAGGAGATGCTCTATGTTCCGCTGGACAGAGTCACTGCATAACTGGGGGCTAGGGAGGGCTGCACACAATAGGTGTTGAGTGAAAAAATAATCAACATGGAAAAACTCAGCCTGCAACGCGACGAGGTAGTGGCATAGAACTGACAGATGGTGCAGGTGGTTGAGGAGGTTTGCTAGATGGTCCCTAAGTTAGCCATCCAAGTTGAGGCACCAACAGAGGTGCACATCTAGAGGTTTGTAGCAGGGGTGTGTGAGGCGCGAGAAGAGATGGCTAAGGATCGGCTGGATCTGAACCTTTAGATAGCAGAGCAGCGGTTGAAGGTGCAAGCTTCAACTCCTCTAGAGGTAAGGGAACAACGTGCCAACACCATTACATTGGGGATGGAGGAGATTAGTAGTGCAGTGAAGGACTGCACCAAAATGTTGGAAGAGTCGTTCGGGGTCCTCACTACTCTACAAGAGGACCCAAACATACAATTCTTAGAAATATAGGTGCGTGAGCTACAACAAAGATATGATAACATCAAAGGGACCGTGCAGATGGTGGCCCTTACATAGAGGCTCGCATGAATGCAACAGGAAAAAGCTCTTAAGGAGCAAGTATGTAGAAATTCCCACCTATAGATCACCTGATAATGCAATATACTAAAGCAAAATGCTTGATCTACTTCTACAAACAATTATGTGGAAGCTTAATCGAATTGAGAAACATCAATAAGAACACATATAATTAATAAGAAGAAATCAATCCTAACCAAGGGAAAGCAACTGCCTAAAACCCCAACTCTGTATTATCATACAAGTGGAAATCTTTTCCTAGTTACAAAAAGAATAAGCTCAAAAGATTTCCTGCCCTCTCTGTAATCATAACAATGAAGCTCATAGACTCAATAGACAAGTATATATCCTCCTCAAGTCCTCCAAGACCCTATTTATTTGTGAAATTTTTCTTGGAGTCCAGTGAAGCCACATGTGTGAATTGGCCTCATCACACTCACTGAACAAGAAGAAGTAGCAACACAATTCTCTTGGGTAGAAATCCTTCTGCATGCAAGGAATATTCACCAAGGAATATCCTAGCAATTGACAATACACTATCCATCCATTTGATCTCAACTGGGTCTTTGTATGAACTAATGTGCATGAGTTATGTATGAGAGAATATTCAGTTATCTAGAGAGTAGCAATTATATGCAAACATGCATTAACTAACTGAACTTAGTTAATTTAAACAAACTGTTTAAATCAATATAACTGGACTTGACTCAGTTAACTGAGACAACTAATTACTACTCAAAATAGAACTCATCCTTATCTCTTTAACTAATGGATAAATTCCTCAATTAATGGAGAAGATGTTGCATGTGCCTAGATAGACTTCAAGTTTGATTTTCCTTAACTAATTAACTCGAGATGAATTAATTAATTAATTTACAAACTGCTGTTAATATCATCAAATTCGAATTTTACTTCCTATTATAGTTTAGGGACTGAATAAAATAGGAAGGTATCCCGAAATGCTATTTATAGAAAAGCTATTTTTAGCACTTTCACTTTTCATCCCTTGTAGCTAAGTTCAACGCTGGATGAAACTGCTATTTATAGAAGTGCTATTTTTAGCATTTCTTGTTGCTATCTTCAACACTCCCTCTCAATAAGAAAGGGATTATCAGTAACCACAATCCTGTCTCTGTGGAACTCAAACTTGCATTTTGACAATGCCTTTGTCAAAATATCTGCATCCTGTTCCTCGGTCAAAAATACAGCAACAACATGATCCTCTTGACCACACCGTCTTGAAGATGGTGATACCGGATATCAATGTGCTTGGACCTGTGATGAAAAACTGGATTCTCAGAGAGTTTGAGGCAACTCTGATTATCATAATAGATCACTATAGGATCCATTGTCTGACCAAAAAATCCCACTAGAATCTTCAGCATCCAAATGGCCTCACATATAGCTTGACTAGCAACCATGTATTCAGCCTCTGCTGAGCTAAGTGCAACTGATCTTTGTTTCCTGCTATACCAGGAAACTCCAGCTAAACCAAGGTTGAATATTCCTCTAGAAGTGCTCTTCCCGTCTGATGGGCTCCCTGCCCAATCTGCATCTATGAAGCCCTGAAGCTTCACTCCCTTTGTCCATCTATACCACAATCCAAACTGAGATGTGCCTCTGAGGTATCTCAGCACATGCTTCGCTACCTTCCAAACCAGCTTGGTAGGCTGAACCATAGCTTGACTCAGCTGGTTCACCGCAAAGCATAAGTCGGGTCATGTGTTCACTAGATACATAAGTGAACCCACTAGTTGCACATAAACAGTAGCGGCTACTACCTCACCTGAAGTAGCATACTCCTTCCTCTAACTCCTAGCTAGAGGAGTCTGCATGGGTTTGCACTTCTCCATGTGAAAGCGCCTGAGTATCTCATTGGCATACTTGCCTTGAGACACAAATACTTCCCCATATTTCTGCCACACCTCCATGCCTAGAAAGTAGTGCATCAGGCCCATGTCCTTCATCTCAAACTCTCTTGCAAGGTCCTCCTTGCAAGACTATATCAGTTGATCATCACCTGTCAAAATTAGATCATCAACATAGAGTACAATGATCAATGGCTTACCTTCTACCATGATGTGGTAAAGGTTCGCATCTGCTTCACTCTTTGTGAAGCCCAACCCAATGAAATAGCTATCGATCTTGGTGTACCAAGCATGAGGTTCTTGCTTCAGCCCATACAGAGCCCTCTTGAGTCTGCACACATGAGACTCATTGTCGAAGGTTTCGAAACCTTCTGGCTACTCAATGTACACCTCCTCCTCAATTATTCCATTGAGGAATGTTGTCTTCAAATCCATCTGGTGGATCTTCCACCTCATCTGAGCTGATAGTGCCAATATCGATCTAATTGATGAGTACCTTGCTACAGGAGCAAAAGTCCCATCGCAGTTGATCCCCTCGACCTGTGAGAAACCTTGGGCAACAAACCTTGCCTTGTGTTTCTCAACACTGCCATTAGCTACCTACTTTACCTTATAAAGCCATTTCGAACTCACCACTGAATTGTCCTAAGGTCTTGGGACAACATGCTAAACACAGTTCCGTATGATGGATTCATACTCCTCCACCATTGCATCAACCCACACTAGTTGTTGCACTACCTCCTCGAATGAAGAAGGCTTAGAATCTACACACTCCCCAAAGAGGGCCATGTAATCAGTGTACCACTCTGGGAACCTCCTATGTCTGCGCTGAGAAGATGGCTGTCCCACATTCTCCCACACATCTAGCATCAACCTATCAGCTTCCCTTGAGCATTTCCGCTCATCTCTGTAAGTATCAACATGAGTGGATGTCTCCACTCCTAGAACCTCTGCATGCCGCTGCTCCACATCAATCTGAGGCTCCTCATCCTTAGGAACTGAAAGTTCCTCATCTGCATGCAACTAAAGCTCCCTCTCAAGTGATAAGCACATGGCTTTCTGCTTGTCAAACTTCAGATCCCTGCATACCACAGTCCTCTGAGTGAAAGGAAGGTACACCCAATAGTTGTGGAGTGTATGCGTGTACCCCATAAGTATTCCCAACTTAGCTGTTGGGTCTAGCTTCTTCTTGGGATCTTTGGTCACATGACAGTAAACTGATGATCCAAAGATTCAGAAGTGACTTACATTAGGTTGCTTCCTAGAATAGGCCTCCATAGGTGTTTTCATCCCCAGTATATGGCATGGGCTTCTGTTCTGCAAGTATACTGTTGTATTGCATTCCTCAACCCACAAAGGCAGTGGTATGCTTTGGTCATGCAACATCACTCGAGCTGCTCCCACAATCGATTTGTTCTTCCTTTTGACCACCCCATTCTGCTGTGGTTTATGGGGTGCCATCAATTCCCGTTTAATTCCTTCTGCAACATAGAAGTCCTTAAACTGTTGGGAGACATACTCTCCACCATTGTCACTGTGCAAGGCTTTTATTTTCTTTCCTGATTCTTTCTCTGCCAAGGCTTTAAACTCACAAAACCTTAAGAAGGTCTAATCCTTCTTTTGCATAAAGTAGATCCAGCATCTACGAGAAAAGTCATCAATAAAAATAACATAGTACCTTTGTTTAGTGATGGAGACTGTAGAGAATGGTCCACATAAATCTGAGTGAACTCGCTCTAGGATTTCTCTAGGTCTACTGTCTCGATCCGGAAAAGAAGATTTCACATACTTACCCAAGGTACAACCTTTGCATGTACTCGTTTGCTCAAGTTTTCCCTTGGGTAATCCGATAGAAATCTGTTGCATGATCTTCAGGGCTCTATGGTGCAAGTGGCCCAGTCTTCTATGCCTCAGCTCGCCAACATCTTGGCTCTACACCATCTCTACTTTGGAACTCAAAGTAACACAGTCATCTACCTCCAGCTTGTAGAGATTCTTGACTCGAATCCCTATACACTTTGTCTGTCCAGTGTCGATATGCCTCAGTAATACCTTTCCTTTGCTAAAGACTACATCATAGCCTTTATCTTCTAGCACAACAATGGACACAAGATTCTTCTTTAGACCTGGTACATACTTTACATCAATCGGGGTGAGGGGAGCTCCATGCTCCCTCTGAAACACAAACGTACCTTCACCTGAGACACAATACTTTCCATCATTTCCCATCTTGATCCGCATTTGGAGATCCTTGTCCTCCAAGGTACTAAAAAGATTCTTTTCACCTGACATGTGGAAAGAGGCTCCATTGTCTAGGTACCAAACACATCCCACCACGGATGAAACCATGCATGTGATAAGAGAGAAATCTAGCTCAAACTATGAGGCTAATGCATCACCATCAGATCCCTTTGAGGAAGCCTTCTTGGATTTCTTCTGTGGACAATTAGTGATCTGATAATCAACCTATGAGTGACCTCAGTTGAAGATTTATTAAACGGAAGGTATTATAGACTCATGTGCTGGTGTGTGTTCTGTGTTATTGAAACAATGGATCGATCAGATTGCCAATACACAGACATTTAAATGGAAAGATAGCAGAGAAATACAGTAAGCAATACTAGACACAAACTGTTTTTAATAAGGAGTTCACCCTATTCTCCAGGGCTACATCTCCGGTCTAGCTTCAGTGGTGGCCTGGTTTTATTGTGTCTTACAGCGAAGAATTTACAATGCAGGGACTCAATATGAGTTCTCTTGACAACAGATTTTGCTTGGCAGGGTGGTTCTTGGATTCCCCAAGCCACTCAGAGTTCACAGACCCTTTCTCTTCCTACCAGCTCTATGACCTTTGGTCTACAGTGGAAAGAGCCAACTGTGATGCTCAATCCAGACAGATTCCTCTATGGGAAGGCTTGAATCTTCAAGCTCTCTGGTGCTCGATGCTGCCTATGGTTAGCTTGGCCCTCTATCTCCTCTGCTTGGCTTTATTATTCTCTGTGTTCAGTCCTCCTCTCAAGGTTCACTGTTCATTGTCTCTCTGGTCGCTTGGCCTCCTCTCAAAATCCACCAACTTAATTCGACTGTCTCCGTTCATGGCTTTAACCAGTCGATCCTATGCCTGTTCAGTTCCTTTCCCGCCTGCGCCGATTCTCCTCCTGCAGCTGTGCTTGGAGTTCCCTGTTCGGCGTCAGCATGAACACTCAGGGAGTGCCATGTGTCTCCATCTAACTGATGCTAGCATGCTTCGTCCGTTCATTCCTCTGGTTATGTCGTGAATACGCTCTTCCTCCATCGTGGCGGTCAACAGATCAAATCCTTTTTAAATCACAACTTATTTCCCTATCAGTTCCGCTACTTTCTATCGGGTGCAATCTCAGCCATTCGATCTGGGCTCCTCCAGATCCAACTTCATACGCACGTAGAGCGCGGTTTACTTGCTCGACTGATAACTCGCAATCACGACGGTTTTTCTCTCACCTCTGCTGCCATGCATCGATCGCTGATTTTGATCGCTCCACTTTCTCCAAAACCTCTTACCGTTCAAGAGCGCCCTGATCAAACCGCCGATTTCCAGGCCTTGGGTCCCACCGTCATACATTGGCGCTTTTTACCTTTTTCTGGCCGCGGTCCTTTGTCTCCCCACATGACCGAGTGCTTAAGGCTCCCCCATTTTGGCCTTGTTATCGTGCATCAAAATCGCCTCCTTTTCCTGATCTAGGGCTCCTAGGGGTGATTTTGACCTCCTGCACAGTCGTCATGGGCCTCGGTCAGTGCGCTTAGATCGAGGTCCTCGTCGTTCTGCCCCAGCTTCCATGGCCACTG
>APFE030651441.1:0-11972 GCA_000404065.3 Pinus taeda
ATTTCAATGCATCACTAGGATTCTTCTAAATATTTCATCTCTGCTATTATGATTACAAAGAATTGAATGTTATATCTCTTGAAGCTATATTTATGACCTATACTCATGTATACTAATGATAAATGTAAAAAGTATTGAAGTGAATTTGCTATCAAATGAAAACGGTCCATGAACCTCTTCAACAATATGCTTGGAAAAAATCAAATTTTAGTCAAATGAAAGGCCACCACTTCTTAAAATAACAAGAATAACCTAAAAAATGACCTTATGTAAATTACTAAGACAAAGACAAAGAAATGATTTTGTCAAATCCAATCACATAGGCAGAGGCATACTCATAAATACAATTTAAAATCAAATGAGTTGGAAGGAATACTATCAAATGCATTGTAAAGTATTCATTAAAATTCATTGGTAAGTAATGATAAAATGGTTTTTCATTTTTAAATATGCTTGGAGGACATATCCCATGTGTTGAAGACCACAATACAACAATGTGTTGCAAAGGGAAAACAAATATAGAAAACACGCAACACTTTGAAAGGAAGGGCCTTTGTATTAAAAAGAATAAGCAATATGCAAAAGTATAATAGTTAGAAATCATTAGTGCATACCATTGAAAGAGGTATTACTATGGCTAAGAATTTGAAAAGTTTCACATGAAAATAAAAGTCAAACCCTAAGAATAAAGAGTTGATCCAGATCCACATTGTGTGAATTGATCACTAGCTCTACACAAAACTCAGAGACTAAGTAGACATTTCAAAAAGGAAATGGTAGCCCAAAGAGAATTTAACACTCAAAAGAATACCTATTTGGAAGGGAATGAATTCTAGAAGGGAAGATAATTCGTAGAGAAAAATTTGAAGAGAATATATTGCACACCAAATCATAACAAAAAAGAATACATACACTAGATGAATGGCTTCAACAACATATTTGAATCTGCACAAGCAGATACCAATAGATTTTGAATGGTGTTGATAGAGATATTTCGTCACAAGCTTCAAAGACTAAGACATAAGCCTCAGAACTAAGCATTCACATGCATCCAAACAAAATATAAACAGATAAAAACAAAATTTCTATGGCCGAAAGAGAAAGGAACCAAGAGAATGAACATATATAATCTACAAGAAGGATTCACAAGGATAGAACATAAAGAATGAGTGGTAGGTATGAGATTACAAAGACAAAAGAAACAAAGGTGAGTGTCATGAATTCGAGAGAGAATAAGTAAAGGAAGAGGCATACCGAGTAGAGGTGAATTTGACAGACGAGAGAGAGGCAGAGGTAGCAGGTAACACTAAAATTTCAAACACAGATTTCAAATGTAGATACAAAAAACAGTGTAATGTTTATGTTGTGGCAGTCACTTGTTAAAAAATGGAAGACACAAAAATATATTCAAGAAACTGTGCATATCACAGGTGAGGAGCTTTACCAAAAGACTTCCTCTAACAAAACACTCTACACATTCATCATTAATCATCAAGAATATATAGTTTACATCCAAATAAGAGATTTAGAACAACCACCTAAGGTATAAGAACTAATTTCTAAACTAAGGCTCACACACAACTCATGAACGAACTTTCTCCAATAATACATTCTCCATTAATTTAAACACTCCCTGTTAATAGAGAAAGGGTTCACTAGTATTCCTAACATCTCCCTAAATAATTCAAATTTAATTCTTCCAAGGGCCTTGGTAAAAATGCCTGCAACA
This sequence comes from Pinus taeda, assembly GCA_000404065.3. Lineage (NCBI taxonomy): Eukaryota > Viridiplantae > Streptophyta > Pinopsida > Pinales > Pinaceae > Pinus > Pinus taeda. The sequence continues at coordinate 1,730 of APFE030651441.1, forward strand.
TTATCACAAGTATTACAATATTCAATATAAATCTCTTTTGACTGAACCTTTTCTCTAACAAAGTGAAATTTTGTATCAATATGCTTTTTGTTTTTGTGAAACGCCAGATTGTTTTCAAGTATGATTGAGATCTGGTTGTCACACCTGATAATTGTTGCATATTTTTGTTCTTATCTGACATCATGGAGAAGTTTCCTTAACCAAACTGCTTCACACATTGCTGCACACATTTCTTGATACTCAGCTTTTGCTGAAGACAAGGATTCAGTGTTTTGCTTCTTGCTGCTCCATGCAATGACCCCAGACCCAATGCTAAAGACATAACCTGTTATGGATCGTCAGTCATCTAGATTTGTGGTCCAATCTGAATTTGAAAAACATGTTAATCTAACATCAAATGAATCAATATATTTAATACCAAAGTCTAAGGTTCCTTGAAGATACCTTACGACACCTTTCATTGCAAACTAATGAATCTTAAGAGGCTTTGACATAAACTAGCGTAAAACATTGACTGCAAAAGCTAAAACAAGTCTAGTTGTAGTTAAATAAATCAAACTCCCACCTAGATGTATGTATAGTGTTGCATCCACCTCCTTAGAACCATCGTCATTCTGAATTTTGACATTTTGTTGTAAAGGCATTGAGGCAGCTTTGCACTGATCCATTCTAAACTTTTTCAATAAGCTCTTGACATACTTTCCTCGAGATAGAAAAGTATAACCAGAATCCCTCTAGACTTAAAGACCCAAACAATAGTGTAACTCTCCAAGGTCTTTCATCTCAAAATCATGTGACATATATACTTTGATTTCTTTAATGAGCTCATCTTCATTTCCTGTAATAATAAGATAATCTACATATAAAGAAATCAAAACAATTTTCCCCTCTTCATTAAACACAGTTACAGATTATTATCGTTCTTGCTCCTCTTATAACTATGCTGTAAGAAAAATGAGTCAATTTTATCATACCATGACCTAGGTGCCCGATTTAAACCATATAATGCTTTCCTTAATCTACAGACTAAATGTTCCTTGTTTAACAATCCCTCTAGGTTGCATTGAATACACTTCTTCTTTTAATTCACCATTTAAGAAAGAATATTTCACATCTAGATGGTGTATCATCCAAGTATGTTTGGTAGCTAAAGAAATTAACATTATAATTTTATTTAATTTAGCTACAGGGGTTAAGGTTTCCTCATAGTCTATGCCTTCTTTCTGCGAGTACACCTTTTCCACAAGCCTAGCTTTATATTTGTCTATACTACAATCTACGTTAAATTTAGGCCTGTATAACCATTTGCAACCTATGGGTTGTTTTCCTTCAGGTAGTTCAACTAAATCCCAGGTTTTGTTCTTAAGTATTGATTCATATTCCTCTTCCATGGCTTCCCTCCATTGATCATATTGACTTGCTTCTTTATAATTTGAGGGTTCAACAATATTTAACATATTAGTTATAAGAGCATGATCCCTATATCTTGCTGGCAATTGAATTTTTATACCTGATCTCCTTAGTGATAGACTGACCTCAAATATGTTTTGATCCTTGGTGGACATGCCCTGTTGACTGCATCTTTGCCATATGATTCTTCCTTTAGTTTCTACTGTTGTTTCTACTACTGCTGATGGTTGTCCCTTGTTTCATCATTTCCATCTTCCATCAGAAAAGGCATGTGCCATTCTTCATTGCTCTATCATGGTTTCCATCATCAACCTTCTCATGGAATACTACATCTCTACTTGCAAACACTTTATGAGTAGAGGGATTAAATAATTTATAAGCTTTAAACTATGTATAGTACCCAACAAAAATGCATTTAATGGCCTTTGAATCTAGTTTCTTCCTATCCTCCTTTGGAACATGAGCAAAAGCTTTTGAGCCAAAAACTATTAAATGATTAACTGCAGGCTTAAATCCTAATAAAGCTTCTAGTGGAGTTTTATGATCAAGATTTTTTGTTGGACTCCTATTCTTTAAAGACACAGCAATATTTATTTCTTCTGCCCAAAAGCCATTAGACAGGTTCTTACCTATTAACATGTTGCGTGCACACTCCACAATGGTTTTGTTCTTCCTCTCTCCTACCCCGTTTTGTTGAGGAGTGTGCGGTACTGTGAACTGTTGAAATATTTGATGAAGCCACTCTGCTTGTATTCTCCCCCTTCATCTGAGCGAAGAATTTTGATGAAATTCTCTGTTTGTTTTTCAAATATGCTTTTGAAGTCTTTAAAATATTAAAAAATATGACTCTTCTTTCCGAGAAAATATACCCAAGTAAATATTGTGCAATCATCAATAAATAATAAAAAGTAATATGCACCTCCTAATGACCTTCTCTGTATCAGCCCACATATTTCAGTTTGCACAAGATTTAGTATATCTCTCTTATTTCTATGTAAACTTGAGGGGAAATCATCCTTGTCCATCTTCCCAAGGGTACGTCCTTCACAATCAACATGAACATTTTTAAAAAAAGGGAGACCATTGACCATACCTTGTTTTTGTAGCAACACTAAATCAAGAAGTTTGATGTGTGCAAATATTTGGTGCCAAAGATTCTCTACTGTCATTGTTGATGAAGTCAAAGCCTGGTGTGGTATGCTTGTGACATTCAACTTGTACAAGCCTTCAACTCGAATTCCAGATGCAACCGGTTTATGTTTATCCAGCAAATCCTTAATGATACAATGGGTTTTAGAAACCTCTACTTTCAAGTTCTGATCTATAATCATTGAAACCGAAATTAAATTCTTTTTAATTCCTAGTACATACATCACATTCTGGATTTTCCTAATCTTGGCATTAGGAAAAATCACAAGAATGTCTCCATGTCCTTTGATCTGGTAGGCTTTGTCATCACCAAGGTATATATTAGCACCACCATTGGTTTCTTTAAAACTTTCAAACCAATGCCTATTACTTGTCATGTGAGTGGAGGCTCCTAAATCCACAAACCAAGTTTCTGCTTCATCATTTTCAGCAAAGAATGCAGAATTAGATTTAAACAATCTAAGGTTTTGATTATGATCTTCATTAGCAAAGTGCCCTACATGTTTCTTATGTCTATGTTGACCTTCATCAAGCTTCTTCTTATGACAATTTCTAGCAATGTGACCAAATCTACCACAATAAAAACATTTGGTTCCTGAATCACTTATGTTTGAAGACATACCTTGAGGTGGCTTTCTTTGTGGTTTACCTCCACCTTTCTATCCTGCACTTGCTTTCCTTTTGAAAGGCTTCTTCTTCGCCATTAATGCAAGATCTGAATTCTGGGGTTTCAAGTCATCCACCTCTCTTCCTCTTGCATCAGGATCCCTGTCAATTCTTCAACATTGGGGGAATTTCTCTCTCGCATTCAAGCCTATGATGAACATCTCATAATCGCCAGTCATACCATTCATGGTAGCCATGATGAGACCAATGTTTGATACTGTCTCCCATATATCATACAACTTATTTCTCATCTCTTTGATCTGAGAGATGAATGTTGCAACTGATTCATTCTCCTCCATTTTAATGGAGAGAATATTTCTCTTCAGGAATAATAAGCAATTTGTGTTTTTTATCTCATACGAATCCTTGAGAGTTGTCCAAATCTTATTTGCTGATTTACACTCTTTGATGTGAGGGATAATGTAGTCTTTTATTGACAATTTCAATAGCACTTTCGCCTTGTTCTCCCTCTTCTCCCAATCCTAAATTGTTGCAGTTGTTCTGCCTCCTACTGCAATTGGCTTCAATTTGTCCCCATTTGCAATCACCCATGCACTTTGCTCCTCAAGCAAGGTCTGCGACTTGAATTTCCAATTATAATAATTGGACCCATCGAGCTTATTGCTCTCATTCAAGTATGCCTACCTCGTGACACGGATACCTCAAAAAAAAATGTTTGACCTCTAGAAATTGATTAAAAAACGAATCTATCTCCACATCCAGAGAAGGGATCTCTCCAGAAAAAAAATATGGATGCCCTCTTTTGAAAAACAATATAAATTTTTAAAATAAAACCACTTCAGATGGACGCTAAAAAAAAATCCCTTTTAAAAAATAAAAGTCACTTTCAAATGGGCGCCTGAAAAAAAAACAGAACCCTCTTTTCCTTTTTTAAAATATTAAAACCCTTTTTAAAAAAAAATATTCAAAAAAATGGTTCCAAGAATACCCTTGACAGGTCAGTGCATTCCGTCTTCTTTGACCATGTAAATGCCTCTCTCACCTCACCACTTCGGCTTTGATGCCACAAAACAACACGCGGATCCACCACATGGTGAAAGATCGAATATTTAAAAGGTCACCCACATGTCCTGCACTAGATTTGTGGATCTCTGTCACCAAGCAATGATTTTCGAGTCAATACATAATCAAGAATACAAAGAATAGCGCGCAGTAATCCTCAGACCAATGATCTCCTGCAAGCAATTTTTTTAACCCTTACCGTACCACCATGGATGGACATACACTACCTTTTGTCACCACCAGCACTTAGATCATAACCAGTGGATAGCCGCTTGAGACTCACGAGCTCTTCTTACACACTTTAGCTCACTGTCGCTAGAGAGAAATGTTGTTAGATCCATGCACCACCTGCTCGGGTCTCACTCTCCGACTGGTAGACGCACCACGACTGCGGATCTGCGGTCACGAATGTCGATCTGCCTCTCCGAATCGCACAAACACCACAGTTCAGAACTCGGCTTCCGCTGCACTGATCGACAGAGAAAAAAAATAAACATGTACATCCACCGATCGACGACACCACCGTCCAATAATCCACTGATCCGCGACACCACCGATTCGGATCCACCGATGTACACAGATCCACGACACCCCAAGTTCATCTTCAATCCACAACGCTGCATAGATCAACTCTCCCTCGACCTTCACTCACTCTCTGATACCATGTTAAAAAATAGAAGACAAAAATATATTCAAGAAATTGTGCAGCTCATAGGTAAGGAACTTCACCTAGAGATTATTCTGGCAGAACATTCATCATTAATAATCAAGAATATATAGTTTACATACAAATAAGAATTATAAAAACTACTTAACTTAAAGTATAGTAACTAATTCCTAAACTAAAACTCACAAGCAACTAATGAACTAGCGTTCTCCAATAACACATTATCCATTAAATTCAACAACACGTGTTATTATCCATTAATTCAACAACACTTAGTGATAGAATGGAGGAACAGTAACACAAGTTGCCAGAAGGACTTTGACGTAATTTGATGTAAATGTTAGACAGACAAAGAGAAGTAATGCATAGTTGGTTATGATAACACATTTTTGGTCATCGTAACACATTGCTAGTCATGTTAACAGATTGTTGGTTATACATTAGTTATACATTATTTGATGAGAAAGACTGATTTGATTTTCAAACGAACCCAGATTTCATTTTATTAAATCCCACATCTCTATGGGGTGCACACCCAAACTCATCGTATATTCAATAGTCTTATTCAAAGATTCGAATAGTTAGCAGTGAATTTGGTTTGTGAAATCCATACAATTAACATTGAATCGCCATGTGAGTAATGGCACAATGAATTCCTCTAAATACTCTATCTCTCGTACTTGGTCACAATGTTGTATGCATATGGTTTATTTTGATGCAAACCTTGTAATCTTCAAGGGATGCAAACCTTGTAATCTTCCTACACCCTTGAAGATATATCAGAAGAACAACCACTGCACGGGGTGGCTCTTGACATTCTAGTCCATTGATTTGAAGACTACTTTATAGTCCATTAATTTGAAGACTACTTTATAGTGCGTTGAGGATAGTGGTCACAATGTTGTATGCATATGGTTTATTTTGATGCAAACCTTGTAATCTTCTTACACCCTTGAAGATTTATCAGAAGAGCAACCACTGCAAGGTGCGACTCTTGAGATTCAAGTCCATTGATTTGAAGATTGTTTTATAGTGTGTTTAGGATAGTGATATTGGAAGTGCAATATTTGCAATAGTTTGGGAATTGGGAATTGAGGAATTTATTTTGGGATATTAGCATTGTGGTGATGTTACGTAATGTGTTAATCTTATAATAAAGAGTTATTTTAACGTTTGATTTAACACGAGTTTAGAGGATCAAATTTTTTTAAATGCAAAAAATAATGTGTAATTTTTCATTGTTTAAATTGTATTTTTGAATGCTATATAATTACATAACTTAAACTTGTAAATCAAAAAAACATTTATTGGCCTTTTACAAAAAAGCATATAAGAAAAGATTAAACTTTAAAATAGTTTTGATGTTATTAATAATATTTTTAACTAACTTTAATATTAATTCATATTAAAGATATTTTATTCAATCTACATTATATTTTATTATATAAAACCATAAAAATATTTTTGAAAAATATAAAGTTTAAACATCTTACCCACATCTTTTCTTTTAACTTTAAATTGCTTTACATGAAATTATTAAGTTGTATAGGCAATTAATTAAAACATGCATATATATATTATATATATTTTTTGTAGGGGTGATTGTTTTTTTATTTAGAGAATATTTTATTTTTATTTTAAAAGATACACTTGTCAACTCCAAATTGGACAATGACATAATTACACATCACTCCAAATTAAACAATAACATATTTACAGGTCACTTTTATAATGGACTGTATAATAAACCTCTCCTTGGTCACTTTTATAATGGACTGTATAATAAACCTCTCCTTAGTAATAGACTGTAAAATAAGTCTCTCTTTTTTCTAGGACGAAAAAAGCCATATTGTATTATATAAGGAATATAAGAAGTCACAAATAGTACATTTGCATATAATTCTGAGATATGTCCATATAGATCTGTCAAGAGGGAAAACACAAAAAACTATCTTCTAGCTTTATGATGCCCATAACATTGGCATAGGAGAGACGGTTCTGATAAGGTCAACTTTACATATACAAGTTCACAATATGCATAATTCTATAAACAAAAACATGGATAAAACCTAAAACGATGATAAAGACAGACATACATGAGGATCTGCTTTAATAAAATGAAAACTGAGAGAGAAAATTCTTGGATAGTGAAAATTTTCTTTTCAGAAGATACTGCCTAAACCAAAATCCCGGAACCAAAAAAAGACTTTTTTTGAGAAAAAATCTGCTGCTGATTTTGAGCCCTTTTGATTTTGAGCACTCTTGATACGATGAATAGAGTTTCCCTCCTTTTAATATATCCGATGATTGAATAATACACTGTGGCATTGGTTAATAAATACGTGGTGGCAATGTTGGTATGTTACAATACAGGGTTCATATTTAATGATAGATGTAGCGTTAGGTAATAAACAGGCGGTGGCAACGTTGGTATATTATAATACACAGAGGTGGCCTATGTAGGTTGGTACGTTACAATTGACGGTGCATCTCATTGATATGAACCAACATATTATGAATAGCGTTGTGTGCATAAGATTGTGCTAATTGATGGTGCATAGCATTGTTATATGCATTATTCAATGGTGCATAGCATTGTGTGAATGGGCAGTGTATTATGTATTATTTGAGGGTGCATAGAGTTGACATTGTATAGCGCTGAATACTATAATATGACTATATTTTCGAATTGATATTGGTTTCAAATATGACATATTTACAATTCTCATTTGAATATAAAGGGTGGTGTAACCCTTAGGGTTTGAATTTAGGTGGGTTGGGAGTCAATTTTTTTTTATAAAAAATATATGTTAGTACACCAAAGTGGTAATTATTAAAAACTTAATAGAGCTATAGGTTTTTATGTAGAGTCAAAAGCTTGGAGACCACTTAAAATTTGGAAGCTATTTGCAGGGGTTTTAGTTAGTGTTTTAGTTAGTTAGTTAGTTAGTTAGTTATTCCCATAAGAAATTTTGTGTTAGGTTTTTGACTTTGAGTAAAACATGGTGAAAAGTCATATAAATTTATTAAGAATCAAAGTTATTTTTATTGATGTCGGGAGGTAAAGCAAATAAATGCATAGAATGGAGGATAATTTATTTATTTATTATTATTATTATTTTTTTTTTATTAGGATAAACCAGAGAAATAACACTATATTGCCATGAGTGCCAAAAGGGGATAGTGTTGGCAATGTTGACATTGATGTCAAATGATCATGTCATAAGGAATGTTGGATGCTTAATGTTAAGAATGTTTGATGTCATTAATTTGATTGTGTTAATTTACTATGTCGATTGCTAGAATATTAGTGTTGCAAGATTATTTGAAGTGCAAAGAGTCATAATTGAGGTGAAGTGAAAAGGTTGATCACTCTTGGATGAAGTGGTTAGCTATGCTGTTGGTTATCTTAATGTATGGCTTACAATTAAAATGAAAAATGACATATGAGATTTTGAGACATAAGCTCGAAAATGGATGCTTTTATTAAACATAACCCCTTGTGTAGTATAGTATGTGAAACTCATGAATTTTCATGTTAATGATATTCAAGACACTATAAAAGAATCCTCAAAGGAATTAACATGTGGCTAGTACAAATGTGAAATAAAACTAAAAATTAGTTAATGTAGATCTAAAAAGTTTTCAAGAAGAAAATTCCTCTTCATATTCCTGCTTAGAATACAAACAATAAATAAGCTATGCTTATAAAATATGCATTGATAAAATATGCATTGTTGAATTAGAATTGAGTTTTGGTGAGTTGAGAAACTTGTACGAGAAGTTCATGAGCAGAAAAAGAGAAAATTAGAAGAAGAGGAACAAAATTGAAAAAGAGAAGTAAAGAAGATGAACAACAAACATGAGTGAAGAAATTAATAATAGATAACTAGCAAAGTTGATTTTATATTGTGATTGGGAGATTGCACTTTCCTTTCAAGGATAAACAACAAGTTGGCACTTGGACCTCCATTGAGATAGTAGGTTGGACCTCCATAGGGGAGTAGGAGCTTGCCTTCACATCACTTTAAGCAAAAATTAATGGTTTTCTCCCTTATGAGTTTCCACTTATATATGATGTCTTCACTTGTTGCTTGTTGAATGTCCCAACTGTGTGTAAATGCTCTTGGATTCTAAATATGTACTTATTGAAATCTCTCACTGCAAAATGAATCATTGGATGCATAAAAAAAATAAAAATAAATAAATTAAGTTAAATTAAATAATTAAAACTTGAACTAAATAATTAGAAATGATTAGTTATTGATTCACCCTTCTTATCACCTAAAATTATTGATCAGTTGTATTTCAATTTATTTTTTAAATTTATATTAATTGTAGATTTAAATATTTAAAGAAAAGATGAATGTCAATATTAAAGTCATTGAGTCTTTGGCGTAAGTTGCAAGAAATTGGGCCAATAATGAACAAGTGGCGAGATCTGTAGAAGTCCAATAATTAAAAACTCTATGCAGACTTCCAGTGCCTTCTGGTTGACAAATTTGTTTGTGCCAATCCATTTATCCCATTCTGATAACTTATCACTATCTCCATTGCGTGGGCCTGAACACCATGGCAGCACATAATCATGTCATCTGGTGCATTGTGATGTCATGTGAATTGATAGTGTAACCAACTTCCATCACTATTTAGACATTCTCTTTTGATTTTGTGCCGTAGATAGTTGAAATATATTGAAAATGAATAACTTTTGTGTATGTAATATTTCTATGAGAATATCACTCATTTTAGAGTCCCTGCCTTTTTGACAAGTCACTGCACTCTTCTATTTCATTATTTATTTTTCCCTTGTATTTGTCTTAGAGTTACATTCTTACATTTTTAATTATAGATTTTTATGATACTTATAAAGTAATTGGGGTGCTAATCCTACTTAGGTTCAAATCTCAATATTTTTTTTTTTTACTCTTTTTTATATTACTTTATAAATAGTAGAGGTTAAAACTATTACTAAAAGCAAAGCTAAATTTAATGATAATTTTCATGGTCAACATTTCCAAATAGATTTATCTTCATTTCCAATCTGCACAGGGATCAAATTTGTTAAGATGCAATATTTGCAACTAAAGAAATTTGATTCCCCTTGACCCTTGGTAAACCCCAAATTAAGATGGATCTATACAGATTCTTAATGGTAATATTTGTATTTATAAAAAATTTACATTCACATCTTTATGCATATAGTTCCATACGTATATTTTTGGCATTTTTATTCAACACATTTTCAAGGAGTATATATAGAGATCATGGTTAAGTATTAAGTTTTTGTATATTTATTAATTAATTCTTGAAATATAATAACGGTGA
>APFE030651442.1:15743-28067 GCA_000404065.3 Pinus taeda
AAAAAAAAAAAAAAAAAAAAAAAAAAAAAAAAAAAAAAAAAAAATGGAGAAAAATGTGTATAAGCCTGAAAACCAATCTTGGATTGGCAGTCTTATGCAGAAAATATAAGGTGAAAATCAGGGTCACCTGACACTTTATATTTTCCACCATCATCTTCATTCCATTTCGCTTCTTCCATTTCATTTCATCATTTCATCCACTTCATTCACCATTTCATTCATCCAATCATTCTCACTCCACCTCATTTCTTTCCATCCATCCATCCATTACATTCCATCTCACCAATAAAGTCATTGTCAGATTTATTTCACACAGCTATTTTGTGCAGACAGAAGGGTATTACTGCAGTTTCTGTAGCTGAGGAGCAATTCCGCAGCCAATATCCCAATTCCGCAGCCAATACGCTTTATGCACCTACATATAAACAACACAATCTGTTCTAAGAAGAAATCTGCAGCACAAAAGTCATCAGCAAGGAAATTTGAAAAAGGTCATGTAGCAGCAACAAACAATGAAAGGTTAGCAAAAGGAATCAAAACGCGGACACCTAAGGTATGATCTAATTTCTAAACCTACGGTTATAACATTTTTGCATGGTTTTCGGGTTGTGTTTTTTGCCATTTAATGTAATGATTGCCAATCTTCTCCATGACTCGACTGAAATCCCCGTATCTCTCAGCCCTAATGGCCATCATTCATCACGATTTCAAAAGCTCATACACGGCTGCTCTTCCATTTAAATTTTTGTACCTAAGTGACGTAGACAATTGTACTACGGCTCTCTGCGTTATGATTCCGCAGCCAAATGTACACTCATGACCGAAGTCTGGGGACTTAGCCGTTTTCTCTCATCATTCATAACCCTCCTACGCATGTATAATCTCATTCCCGCAGTTGATTCACTCCCGCATTCTCCTTGTTTTTCACTGCTCTGCCTTATTCACTACTCTGCCACCGTAACCATACTCCGCTTCATTTTTCTCCTCTGCTAAATTTTGACCACTGTTGTGAGTGTATTACGGCTATTATGGTGAATCCGTAATCTACTGTTGAAGCCGTAAAATTGTTGTGTTGAAGCCACTGTTGAAGCCGTATAACCCTTTCTCCAAAACAGAGCCGTAAAATAAGCCAGAGAGCTGATGGGTAAACTGTTGAGGGCAGAGCCAGAGGGCTCCAAATTTCTGGAAGGATATCCCCAAGTCAAAGACGCTTTGCAGAAGGCAAATTGGCTCCAGTGCATTAAGAAATTCAAGGGTTATCATAGAGAGGTCACAAAGACTTTTGCAAATTATTTCAAAGAGAAAGACAACCAAGTGGAGATAGGAGATTTGAAATTTACAGTCACCGAGAGCAGTTTGGCACAAGCCACTTCATTACCACAAACTGGGGAGAGATGGTTCAAAAACCGATCAGTACAAGGCCAGCAATGGAAGAAAATTCTAAAGAATCTAGGTATGGACACTAGCATCTTTACAAAGGGAATCCCTGTTAATCTTGTCAAAGAAGAATGGACAACTTTGCTTCTCCTAGTACAAAAATTCTTTACATGTGAGGGAAGGTTTGGAGTTCTATATGTTTATCATACCAAAATTATGATGCATTTTTTAGGAGAACATGACATTAACCTCCCATACTTTTTATTCTCAAGCCTTAGAAAAATGTGCTCCATAGTCCAAAGAAACACAGGAAACATTGAGCCACATTTATATCATCATGGGCTTGTCAAAATACTAGTTGAAGAACAGTTAAAGGCCAAAAAGGATACCTGGGAAAGATTTCTTGTGAGGAACCACTTCCAAGAGGCAGGAGAAGCCTCTGTGCCTAGAAAGAGTAGAAGAAAAAGAGGAGAGGTTACCCCATAAACTGTTGTCCAAGAAGAAAATGTCCAAGACCTTGCTGAAGAAGAAAATGTTACCCATAACTCCGAGGAAGAAATTGACCTTGAGCTTGCTGTAGACATTGACCAAACAGCCCAAGAAATCATAACAGAAACTCTGCAAGAAATATTACAAGAGGTTGTTCAAAAGAAAAAGGAGAGTAGGAAGAAACAAAAGAAAGATAAAGGAAAATCTATAACCCAGGAAACCTACCTCACTCCTAAAAATTTCAGTGAAGAGGACACTCAGCCATTGGCACATAGGTTGGCCCAACTTCATGAGGCTGCCCTTTCCAAGAAGATGCAAAACAAAAGCAGAAGCAACCAAAAGAAAAACAGAGCATCACCACCGTGAGGAGGAGCAGCAAGTTACAAGGCAAAATGAGGGCCACAAAGAACAAAGAGTCATCCTTTATTGACTTGGGCACACCTGAGAAGGTTGTTACAAGACTTGACTTTGAGAAAAGCCCTTCACATGAGGAGCAGGTTGAGACTAGTCCTCCACGTGAGGAAATTCCTTTTGAACATGAACTTGAGTCTGAGCATGAACTTGAAATTGAGCATGAACCTGAATCTGAGCATGAGCCTAGTCCAAAGAGGTCACCAGAGATTGACTTGGAGACATTAGAACAAGCTGCTGCTGGTCCAAGCACTGTTCTACCTCTTGAACAGCAGGTTCAATAATTGAAGCAAGAAGTATTTGAGCTAGAGGTACTAAATCGCCACATCAAACAGGAAAATGAAAAACTGAAGGAAAAGAGCAATGTGGACAAGATGGTTCACGATAATACAATGCTTCATATGGGTCTTTTGCAAAAAGAAAACAAAAAGCTAAAGAAGAAATGCAGGAGACTAAACAGAGATTTGATCAATTTAAGATTCAGATGCTTGATGAAAAGACCAAGAGTTGATATTTCTATACGGAGGAAGAGGAGAGGATTAGATGTCTTAGCAGAGGCATCTCAGCAGATGGATTAAAAGATATCTTCATTGCATGAGGACATGAAACACCCTCGTAGTGGGGGTATGTAGAGCCTCTAACTTGCACCTATTTATCCATCATTACCTACAGCTTTTCCTCACTTATCCCTCTCTTTTGCCCTATTTTCCTCATAAACTTACCCAGATCATTACATTTGATGTCTTTAAGCATGATTGGTTGACTTTGCTAAATGTTTGACTGTTTGTCTAGATTTTGACATATGCACAAAGTTTCCGCAACTGTCTGGCAATTCTGCAGCCATTCAACAATTCCGCAGCCTTTTCATTGATCTCCATGTTCCACGTGTCATTTTGAGAAATGAATCACATGGGCATGTGGGAATGAAGGTGTTGAAGGTTCCTGTGCTATTGGCTTGGTCAGCAACGCCACGCATACCTCCGGTCAACGAGGATCCAACTTCAGTCAACAAAGCTAGCTCAAACGGTGCTGCGTGAGCTGAAAGGTTACGTCACTCTAGATGGCAACTCCTCCACTCTACGCAGGTCATGGGAGACAGGATCCAACCTTGGATTCAACCTCCATGACGACCGTACCTTCCAGATCACCCACGGACCTATTGACGTGTTGATGAACCATTTAATTAGCATGCTGGCAGTTAATTTTCAGTTTCATGTTTTACGCAGTAGACAGTTGTTTACTTGCTTATAAAATCCAACGTCTGCGCATGCTTAAGGATTAGTCTTTAGTTGTTTCATTTATGTAATTTCTACGCTTTTAGTGAGCACAGAAACTCTGTTTTGAAGCTGCTGTTTCATTACTTTTTTACTGTAATTTCTGCATTATGAATTAATAGAAGACTGTTGTTTGACTCCTTTACGTAGCTAATTTTTCTTTGGGCTTTGTGGATTGAGGGCCCCGTTCATAACAGCCTTTGTACAGTAATTTACTTTTATGTTTTTACCATTCACTTCCTTTGAATTCAACAATTTTCCTTTTCTTTAACACATGTACATATTTGATTTAATTTCATTGTCATTTCATTTCCAGCATTTACTTTAAACTGATCAGGACTGTCTTTTGCAGGTGTTAGCCCAGGATTGTGTGTCTTTGTGCATTTGCTTTATCTGTAATAGTATTTTCAGTTTTCATATTCATAAGTTGTTGCCTTTACTCTGTTTTCCTAGTTGATTTCTAGTTTAGTTTCTCAAGTTGTATGCTAACATATTGATGGTCTCTTTATCATAAGCTGTTCATCTTTAAGATATTAGAATACTAATAAATTACAGCTTGCTTTGAGTACTTTTTAGACTTATCTCTAACTACTTCTTAATTGTGTTTCACATAATACTATATGTTGGAAGCAGAGAGTTAGGAAGAGTTAAACATTATAACTGGTCTTTAAAGTAATTTTTCTTATCTTTTTATTGCAGCAGCATGAGTAGTGACTAGTGCTATTAGAAAGTGGTTTTTTCTATTTTGCTTTCAGTTTCATTTCAAGTTATTTCTTTCAAGCTTTTTCCTTTGCAAATTTAGAAGGTAGTTAGAAATGACCAATAACACACACTCACTCATTTAGAAATCACCTTACACACACTATCACTCATCTGTTTATAAAATCTCCATTCCATCTTAGGAAGATAAATTGATCACAAACAACACCCCCAAACGACAAAAAGATTTAAGAGGTTGCCTAAGTACATATAGTACACCTTCACTTCATCAGCTTACAAGCCCCAGGTTGACAATTAATGAAATCAATTTAGAAACGCTAAATTGACCAAACAACATCCATGTTCCTTCATTGATCTTAGGTTGAGATAATGGAATCCACCAATCAAGGATTTCCCCTTGGGGGAAATCCTAGTCCATTCTCCTCTTAGGGACATATTGCTGCTCATTATATGGATACATTGTCCCTTCCAGGACTCACAATTGGCCTACCAGTTTGGCTATTCTCGACCTCTGTCATTCAAAACACTGTAATTCCTCAGCAACCAGATGACACTGGAGTTGCTCCCCCACATTCTAATTTGTTTGTTTCTCCCTCTCGTTCTTCCTCTTCGCTTGGTGAAACTTGTGATACTAAAAACCAAGTAGCTGAGAAGAAGAAGAAGAGAGGGAAGGTGAAGAAGAAGAACAAGCCAGCCATGCAAGGGGGCAACCATGCATCGTCTGGTGAAAATCCACATGCTACACCTTCCAAACCCAAATCTCCATGCGTAATTTGTAAATGGAACCACTATCATCGAGATTTTCCTTGCATCCTGCAGATCTTGGGAGACTGGTCTCCCCGCTTGCACCATCCGGTGTCATCAACCTCTGTCAATCATGTTGAGAGCACACCATCGACTAGTGAAAATGAAGTCAATGGACAAAAAGGAAAATCGAGATTTCCTTGTAGGTTGTGTGAAGGTGATCATGCCCTTCACCGTTGTCCTTTTCTAGATGAAGCTAAAAGAGTCTTGGATAACCATCTTACTTCACCGCAGCGACTTCCACCTGGATACAAAAAACTCTTGCCAAGTCCATCGCTAGTTGAAAATCCAACTGACATACCTCTGTTGTCGGTCGAAGTGCCTATCATTGAAGATAAACCCTATAAGTCCACATTGGACGAAATTAAATAGGTCGAGATGGCAATCGACCCAGTCTTGTCTTCAAAAGGTCCACCTTCAGATGATATAGTCTCCAAAGAGAATGAGAATGACACCGTTCAAATTCTTTTTGTTAACACAAAGTCTGATGAAAATGGGGTCAATCTACCCATTCCTTTACCATAGGAGGGAAGTTCCCCATTTCAAGAGATTCATCTGGCCATTTATTCGATCCCTCCTCCAAGCAATCTAGTCATTTCCTTTGATTGGAATCTCCTAACGGGACCTCGCCTACCATCTAATGTACCATTCCAGATCATAGTACAAGTTTATAGAATTATCATGGCTGGCACTATCATAGGTGAAGGGGCTTCCATGGGTATCCTTTCCTCAACTACTTGGAAAGCGCTTGGTTCTCCATCGCTTTTGCCTGAGATTTGAAATTTGTCAATCTTCAATAAAGGAACAAGTTGACCGTTAGGGATCCTTCCAAATTTGCCTATAACTTTGAGAAGGAAAACCGTTCATTTGAACGTTATGGTAGTCCAAGGGCCACTAGATTACAATCTACTCCTTGGGCGTGACTACATTTACAGCATGGGAGCTATTGTTTCCTCACTCTTTCGGGTGATGTGTTTCCTGTATGAAGGCAGAATGGTACAACTTGTTGACCAACTTTCATTTCCTGGTTCAAACAGGGCTACAAGTCAAACACCATCCCTAAATGGTCCCTTTGCACAAGGAATGTCTCATCAACCTCCAGTTCATCCACCTAATGACCGTGAGTGATTCTGTGAATGTAACGAAACTTAGGGGGCATGCACCTGGTCTGCTTTGGCAAGCGAACCAAGATGAAAAGATAGATTTCCTCGTAGGATATATGATTGGTCTGAAATACCATTTCCATGTAGGATATGGGATTAGTCCGAAATAGGATCTCCTCATCATAGGTTATATGATTGGTCTGAAACACCATTTCCGTATAGGATATGGGATTAATCCGAAACAAGGTCTCCTCAAAGTTAATGTGAATGGTACAAAACACCATTTCCTTATAGGTTATGTGATTGGAATTGCCAACCCATGCCATTCACCTTTGTCTATTTCGATGGACAAAGCCAAGGAAGAGTTTTATCTTCTCTGTAGACGAAACAATCTTGCTTTAATGTAAGGACTTCCATATGGTTACCTGTAAACTCTACTTTTATTTATACCTGGGGGCATGCAAATATTTTTTATGCAAGTGAAAAGTGACCAACATAACTCTAACCGCGTAGTATTTTACTAACTTCAACTGCTTAGGTTAGGTGATTGGCCTGATCCACCATTCACCTTTGCCGGCGGCTCGGGCAAAGCAAAGGAAATGTTTTTTCTAAACTATCCTACCTAAATTAAGTAGTTCATTAACTCTTAGTTCTATAGTTGGTCATTTCTAGCCTGCATATAAAATGCATTGAGCAAAGTTTCGCATGGGGCAAGCTCATTAGAAAATGAAGCTACTAATAAGATACATCCTTAAATACGACTGAAACGAGCAATGTTTCCACAAAGTTCAAGCTCATTAAAAAATAAACCTAGCAATGAGCAGTGTTACCACAAGGTTCAAGCTCGTTAAAAAATAAACCTGCCACTGAGCATAGTTTCCAAAGATTTAAGCTCACTAAAAAATGAATCCACCCTTGGTAAATAACCTTTGTGATCGCATTGCTATCAATTGTTTGAGCCTTGGTCGTGTTCTTGCCATCACCTCCACTCTTTTAGCCGATCATATGCCTCCACTTGATTGTTTACCCTTTTGAGGACCAGCTGCGACCAGTGATTCTACTAACCATCCTCATTATGTTGTCATGTTTGAGAAGTTCCAAACTTACCTGGAACTAGTTGCTACTCGGATACATCACTCGCTCCTCAAAAACAAGTCTCTTTTAAGCTCTTTTTAGACTCGTAAAATACGAAAAGATTGCCGAGCTACTGGCCTCTCCAAATCGTTAAAGTAAAGGGAAGTGCCATCCCTCCTCTATATTTTAATCTTTTCGACCTGAGGGATCATTACACAAAAATATCGAGTGCTTTTCTTGTTTGGCTCGCTAAACTATCGAAAAGTCATCATTTTCGTATTATTTTATACTTTTTCGAACTTAAGGGATTATACCAAGAAAAAGGACTACTGGAATTTCCTTTCTGTTTCTTTTCAAACTCTCTAAATATGAAAAGGATTGATTTGTCGTTGTCATTAAACTTGTTAAAACAATAGCGACAAACTTGTCCATCCGGGCAAGAGCGAGTTTCACTGTCGCTAGACTCACTAAAATAGAGTGATAGGTTTTCCCGAAGGGCAAATTATAGAACAAGCATATGTTATCCTCCTCAAGCTTGACAAAAATAAAGAGGTACTGGTCAGCAATGACTGGGGAAAAAGGGAAGAAAACTTGAAGAACTTCATTGGTGGCAGGTCGCTCTTGAACATGACACTTTCACTCCATCACCATGATTGAGTCGAGTTGGGTTATTCCATTTACCATCACCATTGGTCCTCCATACCATATATTGGGTTAACACTACCGATCCATCACAGTGTCGCCGATATGTTCAAGAGAAGTCACTCAGACAATTCACCAACCCAGCTAATGCCTCATCCACTGCAATACCTTCACGTTCCATTTTTTATGATCGCCACCCTGAACCTTGTATCATCAGATCATTTTCACCTCCAGAAAATCATTTTCTTCATTTCATGTCATAGATGTGGGATTCATTAAGGCCCTCCTACGACGGGTCACTTCTTGTCAACATCAGCTCATTATCCAAGAAGTTGACCTAGGAACAACCCTTTCAGTACTTTGAAGCTTGCATGCCTCAATGGCAAGTTTCTCACTTCCTGCAATAGGTTTACATTAATGGCCTTCGACTGAAAGATTTTGGGTGGTGTTCGAAATCGACTCATACATTCACACCACGTGAATTGTACTGTAGTACCTTGAGGATAATTATCATTACCGGTGATTCCTCTCGTGTTTGTTAATAGCTTACATCATTGGCTGGTAATCAGGTGATTTCTTTCGATGTTCGACTTTAGAACATATTTTCACATGGATCGACTTGTACATCGGGCGAAGATTGAATGAGTTTGAAGACCCCAAATCTATTTTCATCCATCTGGGCTGTGATATATTCAAGAAAATAAGGACATCAAATATACTCCATAGCTGCACAGATGATCATCCAAGCTAGCGATGATGACTCTACCAGAGTCAGTAGTCTGCAACAGCAGATGATGGCCTGTCCTATGTACATGAAAATGAATTTATAAAGCTGAGCATGGGAGTGCCTGCCTCAGCTAGATCATGAAAATATTATGAAGATAATGTATTGTATTGTATCTTATTACAAGTAACCTTCCAGTTCGAAAAACCTCAGATCCTCATGATAAAGCATTTCACCCGACATCCAAAGATTTACGACCTCATGCTTTAGGCGACAATTGTTATAGACATATTTGGGAAATGCAACCCCAATCACATATGTCGATAAACCAAGGGCTCTCAAACCCCTAAAAGTGTTTTTTCAAACCCTAAAGGATGAAGGTCAACTAATCACATCATTTCCCAAAAGTTATCCCTGAAAAACTACTCAGAACTGGTCAAAACCGGACCATACAGACTACTCCATGTTGAGGGTGCGATGCATCTCACCTGTTACACACAAGGGGTGCGATGCATACTAAAAATCCCTTCTGTAGGGTGAAATGAGCGAGAGAAGACAAATGGAAGAGGAAGTTTTCTAGGTGGAAACTCAAAGAATCTTCTAGAAACTGCTCATATGACACTTGCCTCTCTAAATTCACCCAGGGATGAGTAAGAGATCATGAAATCTCCAAGTGGAACCAAGAAACTATCAGTGAAATGACACTAATCAAAAACCTAGAAGTTGACTCACCCCCCTGCAAATATCTATATATGGATCCCTCATCCTAGAGATCCAGGGGCTAGAATTTTTAATCTGTAAGGAAGTGTTGTTGGTTTCTCTTTGAGACATTGTATTGTTCAGTGTTCTTGCTTTTTATGAGGTGAAGAGGGATTTCATGCTGGGAGGATGGCATTGTATCAGACAGCTAGGTTGTAATCCTCTCTTCTACTTCTATCAATAAAGTTATTTGAGTTTTCCTCCATATACTTGTGTATTCCTGAATATTGTATTTGTGTATGCATTTGTATGGCTAATGTACTTCTGATTCTACATTATTTATGGTATCATAGATCTCTATGCTTTGATGGTTTCTTGTTTCTTTGCCTCTACAGGTGTTCTTTCAAGTGGGACAAGTGAGAAAGGAGTGGCAAGCTCTATCAAAGGAGAGAGGAAATAAGCAAGGAGCCAAGCAAAAGACTAAGGTTGGTGCTCTCTGCTTCTCTCTTATCTATCTCCCATAAAGGAAAACACAAGTTACTTTGAATTGTTTGTTTCTAAGATAGCTACCCATCTTAGTGGGACTAGCAGATCTGAATAGACACTAGTTTTCCCGAAAGCAAAATGGCGACTCCGCTGGGGAGCAAATAGTTTGTTTGTTTGTTACTGTTTTTTGTTTTATAAACTACAGACAGAGCCTGAAGTTAAGCCAACTAGCCTTCGAACTGCTTTTTCTATGCAACTGAAAAGTAGATCAATGCCGCTTCAGTCAATCTCTAGGTTGGTTTATGTACTGAACATCTGACTTGCAAACATCCTAAGTGCCCTGGTGGTAGCTCAATAACCTCATAATATCATACTCCTATACTTTGTGTTTATTGTCCATCGTAAGCTCGGTCTAAATCACTGAACTTAGCTGCAAATTGTGAGTGAATACCAAGCTTAGTCTCATCCTTGAACCATCACAATGTCTCTCATTGGAAGTCTGGATGCATCACACCTCTTGTGTGCCACAGGTGAGATGCATCCCTATTTCCCTTAAGGACAGGTGCAATGATTGAATGAGACAATTTCCCTCTCTAGATTTTGGTTTTTTCTTCATTGTTTTCAGCTCTATTCAGTAGTTTTGTAGCCTGTGATCAGTATATCATTGTTGAAACCTTCTTCCTTCACATTATTCAGCCTCCCTTGATAAGGAATTGTGAATTTTTTTTTATGTATTTTTCATCATTTACAGTCCTCCTTTGCAAATAGTAACTTAATCGAATTGTCGTCTTTTGATTCAAGAAGAAGAGTGTCATAAAGTCTTCCTATTTTAGATAGTCAATTGTATTTTTGCCATTATATTTGATTTGAATTGTCAATATTTGAAGTGTCGAAAAAAGTTTTCCATTCAAAGTCGAAAGTGTCATTTTAGTCTTCCTTCCATTTTGAAAAGAAATTGTTGAAGTATCACTTTGAATAAAGTAGTTTAGATCCGCACTTAGTTTTCCTTTTTGGCATTCATACATTAAGGAAGCAGAAAAACAAATACATGCATGTGCATTTGCATTTAGACTGCATGCGGAAAATGATTTAGGAAAAGTACATTTAGTGTGTGCTCTCTGCTCTCTATTGAAAGAATCATACTCTTCTTCCCTTAGTAGCTAGGATTTTCATTGCTAAAAGAAAACAAACGGTTGTTTATCATTTTAATTGCATATTTAGGAATTTTACATCTACATCACGTGGTGAACCTTGAAAGACAAACTTCTAAGAAAGATCAACTCTAAAATAAACCTCAATGAACATAAAAACGCTTTGGAACCTATCGCACAACATCTAGAAGTCTAGGATAGAGATTTATTCCGATGTCATAAAGCCTGGTAACTATCGTTTCCATCGTAGGTTGGGTGATTCCTCCTCTTTGATACGACAAGTGCCAGTATGGACTTGTGATCCCACGTACCGTCGAGTATATATTGGGAGATCACAATAGGCTGATATCCTTTATCCTTAGGAAGCTGTGTCTGCCGCCCTAGCGATTGCAATGCACTGAACACAACATTCGGGAAGATTGAGTGTCGTACGTAAAGTCCTCAGTAGTTTCTCTTTAATTTACCACCGAGGTGTATATTGTAGTTTTACGTTGGTTTGGTAATCCCTCCATCTACATTTCTAGATTAGTCACTTTCGTTCCTTTTCGAATCCTTAAAAGAAAAGTTCCATCTGAGCACTTGTCACTTCAGGCTCATTAAAAATCGAAGGCGACTAGAGTCACCTTTAGCTTTTTCTCGACTCTTAAAAATTAAAAAAGCAAGTTGTGTCAAGCGTCATGAAATTCATTTAATCTGGAATAACATCCTTGTTCCTTCGTTGATCTTAGGTTGAGATAATGGAGTCCACCAATCAAGGATTTCCCCTTGGGGGAAATCCTAGTCCTTTCTCCTCTTGGGGAGATACTGTTGCTCCTTATATGGCTACATTGTCCTTTTTAGGACTCACAATTGGCCTACCAGTTTGGCTATTCTCGACCTCTGTTGTTCACAACACTGTAATTCCTCAGCA
The DNA here is from genome assembly GCA_000404065.3 of Pinus taeda. Lineage (NCBI taxonomy): Eukaryota > Viridiplantae > Streptophyta > Pinopsida > Pinales > Pinaceae > Pinus > Pinus taeda. The sequence goes on from APFE030651442.1 coordinate 27,608, forward strand.
ATCAAATCAAAAACCAGATGAAACTGGAGTTGCTCCCCCACCTTCTACTTCATTTGTTTCTCCCTCTCCTTCTTCCTCTTTGCTTGGTGAAACTAGTGATACTAAAAACCAGGTAGCTGAGAAGAAGAAGAAAGGGAAGGAGAAGAAGAAGAAGAAGCCATCCATGCAAGTGGGCAACCATGCATCATCCAGTGAAAATCCAAACACTACACCTTCCAAACCCAAATCTCCATGCATAATTTGCAAAGGGACCACTATCATCAAGATTGTCCTTGAATCCCGCGGATCTTGAGAGATTGGTCTCCCCGCTTACACCATCATGTGTCATCAACCTCTATCAATCATGTTGAGAGTACACCATCGACTAGTGAAAATGAAGTCAATGGACAAAAAGGAAAATCTAGATTTCCTTGTAGGTTGTGTGAAGGCGATCATGCCCTTCACTGTTGTCCTTTTCTAG